>APFE031152849.1:174454-230324 GCA_000404065.3 Pinus taeda
TCTCAGTATTATTTCCAACAATTGGTATCAGAGCAAGTCCTTCAGAAGAAGCTTGATTGCTTGAAGGAAGATCTATCATCATGAGTAACTATGAAAGAGAGGGGTCCATTAGACCACCAATCTTCAATGGGAGCAACTTCGTTTATTGGAAGGTAAGAACCACATCCTATCTTCAATCTCTTGGAACAGATGTTTGGGAAATCGTGGAAGGAGGATACACATTTCCATCAGCAATTCCTATAGATACTACAGGTAAAAAGCATTATGAAACAAATGCCAAGGCTGTCAATACATTATTGGGGAGTCTGTCACAATCAGAATTTGTCAAGGTTATGCAGCTCAAAACTTCCAAAGAAATATGGGACAAGATCGTTCTAAGCTATGAAGGATATGATCAGGTAAAACATGAAAAACTAAAATCTCTCAGAATTCAATATGAAACTCTCAAAATGCACAATGAGATTCTTATTCGCATGAAAAACTTGGGTGAAGAGAAAAAAGAAGTTATTGTAGCTGAAAAGGTTTTGAGATCCCTATCTTCTAAGTTTGAATCAAAAGTTTCTGCCATAGAAGAAAAGCAGAATCTTCAGAGTATTACTATGACACAACTGCACGGAATCCTAACTGCTTTTGAAATGAGAAAAGGGGGTCCATCAGATATGAGAGAATCCACATTCAAGGCTTCAGGAAGAGAAGAGCTCAATGAATCGGGACACATTTCAGAAGGAGAGGAAGAAGCAAACTTTGTCAAGAGCCCTCAACGGGGTTCTGGAAGATTCAAAGGTAAACTACCTTTCAAATTCTTTTCTTGTGGAAGAGTTAGTCATTATGCACCCACATTTCCTCATAAAGAAAAGTTGGATAAAGGTAGGAACTGACAAATGAAATAGAAAACAGAATGTAAGTAAGAAAAGCTACTATACACATTAAGATAGCAATGGTTTATCAAATAGTGATGAAGATGAACATGGTAATGATTATAGACTTTTGATGGCTTTTGAAGATGATGATTCCTTGGATGCTTTAGATGAAGATGGTATCTATGAAGAAATTTCTAAACTTAAAATCTATTTAGAAGAAAAGAGTATGATTATAGATACTTTGACATTCCAACTTGCTGAAAGGGAAAAACACAATGAAAAGTTAGAATGTGAAATTGTGAGTCTAAGAAAAGATATTAAGAAAACAAAAGCTCTCAATCTTAGATTTGCAAAAGGATCAGAAACTATAGATGAAATTATCAAAGTGCAGCATTCTACTCTGATAAAGACAAGTCTTGGATATACTGAAGAAGCATCTCAAGCACAGAAGCCATCAACCTCCAAAAGCTATCTTGATGCAGCAAGGAGAAGTGAACAGGTTGACAATCGTTAGCGAAGGCATAAAGCAGATCATCAGGTAAATCGAGTTCAATCTATTTCAAGGATGAACAAAAGCTATAACCAACCACAGGTAAATGAGTCTCAATTTGCTTCAAGAATGAATGGAAACTACAATCATCAGGTCAGTAGATTTGATAATCGCAGGAATTTCTTTAATGGCCAATGTTTTTCATGTTATAATTTTGGACACAAAGCTGCTCAATGTGTTGCTTACAAGTCCATCATGACTAGAGAAGCACGAAATCAAAGGAATGTGACTGGGATCATGAAAAGGACCTACAATAACTTTTCTGCTTTTGAAAATGAAATAAAATGCTCTATCTGTAACTTCAGTCATGAAGATTCTGAATGCAGGAGTAAATTCTGGAAAACATCTTACAAGGAGCAAGCTTCATTGGGTCCCAAAACATGGAGAAAGAAAGAACCACAAACAGAAAGATGTGGAATAGCCTTATATGTAGAAGGACAAGAAAATCAGTGGTATATCGACAGTGGATGCTCGAAACACATGACAGGTGATAAATAAAAACTTCAGTCATATAATGCCTTAGAAAAGGAAAAGAAGGTGTCATTTGGTAATGACACTCCTACAGTCATAAAAGGTAAAGGCTACGTTCTCTTAAAGGAAAAAGTTAAAGCTGGAAATGTTATGTATGTAGATGGTCTAAAGCATAATATATTGAGTGTCAGTCAAATGTGTGATCAAGGAAATGAGGCAGTATTTCGATCAAATGGATGTGTTTTTCGTGAGCTTGATATAGGAGAAATTGTGATCAAAGGTATAAGAACTCCAAACAACCTGTACATACTCAAGGGGGGACAACAACAGTGCTACCTAAGCAAAAACGATGAACGTAGGCTATGGCACAGAAGATTGGGGCATCTAAGCTTCCCTCAAATAAGAAAAGCATTCAGATACAAGGTTGTTCGTGATCTTCCAAATATCAACATTCCATAAAATACAATATGCAAATCATGTCAATTTGGTAAGCAAACCAGAGCACATTTCCCTGAGAAGGAAGGATTAGCTAGTAAGCCTCTTGAACTTGTTCACACTGATTTATGTGGTCCATCTAGGAAAAATTCAGCTTGTGGAGAAGAATACTTTATATTTTTCATTGACGACTTTTCCAGAATGTGTTGGATAGGACTTCTAAAGCATAAAGACGAAGCTTTCAAAAAGTTCAAAGCCTTCAAAGTTTTGGTTGAAAATGAATCAGATCGCAAAATCAAATGCCTTAGGTCTGATCAAGGAGGGGAATTTACCTCGGATGAATTCTTCGACTTCTGTGAAGAACATGGAATAAGAAGGGAATTCTCTACCGCAAGAACTCCTTAACAAAATGGAGTGGTAGAAAGGATGAATAGAACTATTCAACAAATAGCTCATACTATGCTAGATGAATCTGGAACCCTTGCAACCTTCTAGGGTGAATCTGCATTTGTTGTTATCACTATTCTCAAAAAAACAAACGGCCGGGTAAACAGTACTCGAACTCCTCATGAACTATGGTATGGTAAGACCCCTACTATAAAATATTTCAAAGATTTTGGAAGCAAATGTTACATCAAAAGGACTGATGAAAAACTTGGCAAGTTTGAACCTAGAGCAGATGAAGGCATTCTCCTTGGTTACTCTTCCCGAAGTAAAGGATATAAGTGTTATAATAAAAGATTTGGAAAAATTGCTGAAATTATTGATGTTGAAGTTGATGAAGCAGGCAAAAATCCAAAGAAAGTAAAAACCGAAGATTATGAAGAAGATGAGTACTATCCTTCCACATCAAACCAAACTAATTCTGAAGAAGAAGAAACCAATGAGGCACCAGAAGAATAGATAAGGGTAGAAGAAAGGACTCCATCCAGGTATGTTTAGAAGAATCATCCGGAGACTCAAATCTTGGGGCAGAAAGAAGCAGGTGTGCAGACAAGAAGAACTATTATAGAAGCTTCAAGCTATCTAACATTTCTTTCCTCCGTTGAACCGCAAAATGTCAATGAAGCATGCAAAGATGAATGCTGGGTCAAGGCCATGAATGAAGAACTTGAGTAGATTGAAAAGAATAATACTTGGGAATTGGTTCGCAGACCTAATGATAAGAATGTCATAGGAACCAAATGGATGTTCAAAAACTAGCTGAATGAAAATGGAGAAGTTATTAGAAACAAGGCCAAACTTGTTTGTAAAGGGTATGCTCAACAAGAAGGTATAGATTTTGAAGAAACTTTTGCACCTGTTGCTAGACTTGAAGCCATAAGAATGTTCCTTGCTCTTTCTAGCTTTCATAAGTTCAAAGTATATCAAATGGATGTGAAATCTGCCTTTCTTAATGGAGACCTAGAAGAATAAGTATATATTGAGCAACCAGATGGATTCATCCCTAGAAATGATCCAAAACTTATATGCAGACTCAGAAAGGCTCTCTATGGTCTAGAACAAGCTCCAAGGGCCTGGTATTATCGTCTTGAAAAATACCTTCATCAACAAGGTTTTTCAAGAGGATCTGCTAATAGCAGTCTATATATAAAACTTGACAATGATAAATTCCTAATACTTGTTGTGTATGTTGATGATATCATTTTTGGTAGCAATGAATAACCCATGAGTCAAAACTTTGCTTTGGTGATGCAGAAAGATTTTGAAATGTCCTTGCTTGGTGAGATCAGATATTTTCTTGGTTTACAAGTTCAACAAAACAAAGATGGTATTTTTCTATCACAAACAAAGTACCTCAAACAAATCTTGAAGAAATATGGCATGGAAGATTCTAAACCAGTATGTACCCCTATGGTAACAGGATGTAGCCTTAACAGAAATGATGAATCAGTAGCAGTACATCAACCAACATACATATACATGATTGGTAGTCTGCTCTATCTGACAGGTACCTGACTAGACATCATGCATGTAGTGGGAATAGTTGGAAGATTCCAAGCCAATCCAAAGGAAACACACCTTTAGGTAGTCAAAAGGATTTTCAAATATCTTCAAGGAATGCAAAAATTTGGTTTATGGTATCCTAGAGATACAGATCTTACACTTCATGCATATACAGATGTAGATTGGGCAGGAAGAGTGGATGACAAAAAAATCACTAGTGGTGGTGCATTCTATATGGGTTCCAGATTAGTGTCTTGGTTCAGCAAGAAACAAAGTTCAATTGCATTATCTACAGCTGAAGCAGAATATGTGGTTGTTTCATCTTGCTGCACACAACTCCTTTGGATGATGCAAACATTGCAAGACATTCAAATCACATGTACTCCACCCATATCTATTTTATGTGATAATACAAGTGCAATTAGTATTTCGAAGAATCCAGTCATGCATTCCAAGACCAAGCACATACCTATCAAATATCATTTTCTCTGGGAACAAGTGCTTGAACAAAAGGTCAAATTGGAGTATGTTCCCTCCAAGGAACAGGTTGCTGATATATTCACCAAACCACTACCCAGAGAAACATTTGAATACCTCAGATAGAAGCTGGGAGTAGTTGATGCATCGTCTGGCCGTTGACACTTATCTGTTTTAGAGAACAGTGGTTGTATGTGAGTTTCATGAAGTGTATCTACACACATACACAGGTTGCTATGGATACAACCACGTATATGATTGGTTTGAAGAATATCAGTGGGCCAGACTCAGGATGAAAAGAGTCTGATATGGGTCTGAAAGTGATCATCTGGCACAGGTTCAATGGGAGCATATACCTCTAATTGTTGGCATTATCTTAGAAGATCTTGGTACAATTTCGCAGTTGTTTTTTATTCAAGTGGAATAGGTGCAGAGGGAGATCATGATTGCTGGTCTGGATGTGATTGAATGATGTTGTTGATGATAGTTGCTGATGACTATCATAGTCTTGGTTTATATATTTTGTCTCTATGTTATGTATATCTTTTATTATCAAGGTCATGTAATGACCTATTTTGTTTCCCCACGATGCCTGGGATGGATGATGTAATGTTCTTGTTTTATCATGTATAAATTGTTGGTGTATCCCTACTTGGTTGGGTGGATGAGTCAATCTTGGTATATCCCCACTTGGTTGGGAGATGGATGTATGTATGAGTGTTTGGTGATAGGAAGGTCATTTATGATGTATAGAGTCATGTTCTTCTTGTAGAACATCTTTTTGCAGACCTTACTTATAGTCAGGAGGAGCATGAACAACACACTTCAACATATCAGAGAATCCATCATGTACTCAGGGGGAACATAACCCTTTGCCCTTGATGACAAAGGGGGAGGGTGACTTTGGGTTGCCATCAAGCCCAAAGGGGGAGATTATTGGCATTATGATACAGGTTTGGCACTATGACACAGGTGTTGTCCTTGATGGAAACTCATTCAGATGACAGATCATAGTTCAGGCACTCAGAATGAAGGAAAAAGAGAAATACGCAGGTTCCCCTTTACCAAGCCGCGTATACACATGGGTTCACTGACCAAAAGGTACGTATGCGTATACATGCACTTTCAAGAAAGGAAAGGCGCGTACATGTTGGAGAACTTGGTTTTGATCCATGGTATTTGGACCATGGTATTGGTCCAAGGTATCTTGTTTGACGTGTTGACCCTAGGTATTTGGTCCAAGGTATTGGTTCTAAGTGGTTTTGGACCATGGTATTGAGTAAGGCCTAAGACTATAAAAGGAGGAGGAGATCATTAGGCAAAACACTCAAGTATTGAATATCTAATGAAGAGCAAGATCTAGAATACTGGTCATTGGGTTATGGTGCATAGCTGAATCTGAATCAAGGAAGAACCTGAGCGCTTGAGGAAGGATAAGTTCTATTGATGGGTCAAGATTTTAAGGTTTGAAAAGAAGTATCTCTATGTTGTTTTGATCTTTTATCTAAATAATTGGCGCATGTCATTATCTGTAAATCTAATGATCTGGGTATAAGTGATGTCTGAATAGAGTTAAAGGTTAAATCATCTTTTACAGATTTGTACGCAGGTTCATTACAGCAAGGGCGCGTATACACGCTTGTTCGACATTTCAAAACAGCGTATACGAAGGTTTTTCATGAGAAAAGTGCATATGCACGCAGGTTCAAAACATTAAAGTAGCGTACCACCCATAAAATATGTTTTAGGTACTTCTGTTTGCTATTGCAGTGTTCTGTGTTCTGGCTTGGGTTCTGGTTACTATTACTGTATTCTGGTTACAACATTCAGAAAAGTGATTGTTTGATTTAGTTTTGGTTGGTGCAAAGGAGATTGGTTGATGCAGATATATTTGATGTTTGATTGATGTTATTGATGGATCTAGTCTGAAAATTTATGAAACGTGATCCTTGGAAGAAAAGAGAAGGTTGTCACCTTCTGTAGGTTAGCACCTACGTACTAGTAAACACATTAGCTTGTACAAAAGCTAGGGGGTTGTAGCTCCCTTCCAGGAGAAGCTGGAGAAAGAGTGTAGGTTGTAGCCTTCTGCAGGTAGAAGCCTGTGTACTAGTATAAGACTGCACCAGTACAAAATTTTGTAAAAAGAAGCTTCTTATTAAAGAAAGATATAGACGATTGCAGCAGGTGTTTTTCACCCACATTGGGTTTCCACCTTATATCTTGTGTTCTTGTGTGTGATTGCTTGTTCTGTTTACTGCACTTGGTTACTGTTTATATGGTTCTGAAACAAAGATTAAGGATCAACTAACTAAATTATAAGTTTGCAAGACATACGTTGGTTGCTCTAAACACAGTTGCGTATACATGCAAGTTGCATTAACAGAAGTAGTGTATATGAATTTGTTTATGGAAATGAAATATTTTTAAATTTCTAATACTGATTCACCCCCCCCCCCTCTCAGTATGATTTCCAACAATTGGTATCAGAGCAAGTCCTTCAGAAGAAGCTTGATCGCTTGAAGGAAGATCTATCATCATGAGTACCTATGAAAGAGAGGGATCCATTAGACCACCAATCTTCAAAGGGAGCAACTTCGTTTATTGGAAGGTAAGAACCACATCCTATTTTCAATCTCTTGGAACAGATGTTTGGGAAATCGTGGAAGGAGGATACACATTTCCATCAGCAATTCCTATAGATACTGCAAGTAAAAAGAAGTATGAAACAAATGACAAGGCTGTCAATGCATTATTGGGGAGTTTGTCACAATCAGAATTTGTCAAGATTATGCAACTCAAAACTGCCAAAGAAATATGGGACAAGATCGTTCTAAGCTATGAAGGATATGATCAGGTAAAACATGCAAAACTACAATCTCTCAGAATTCAATATGAAACTCTCAAAATGCACAATGATGAAAGTATAACTAATTACTTCTTATGTATATATGAGATTGTTATTCGCATGAAAAACTTGGGTGAAGAGATAAAAGAAGTTACTGTAGTTGAAAAGGTTTTGAGATCCCTATATTCTAAGTTTGAATCAAAAGTTTCTATCATAGAAAAAAAGCAGAATCTTCAGAGTATTACTATGACACAACTGCACAGAATCCTAACTACTTTCGAAATGAGAAAAGGGGGTCCATCAGATATGAGAGAATCCACATTCAATGCTTCAGGAAGAGAAGAGCTCAATGAATCGGGACACATTTCAGAAGGAGAGGAAGAAGAAAACTTTGTCAAGAACCTTCAACGGGGTTCTGGAATATTCAAAGGTAAACTACCTTTCAAATTCTTTTCTTGTGGAAGAGTCAGTCATTATGCACCCACATTTCCTCATAAAGATAAGTTGGATAAAGGTAGGAACTGACAAATGGAATAGAAAACAGAATGTAAGTAAGAAAAGCTACTATACACATTAAGATAGCAATGGTTTATCAAATAGTGATGAAGATGAACATGGTAATGATTATAGACTTTTGATGGCTTTTGAAGATGATGATTCCTTGGATGCTTTAGATGAAGATGGTCTCTATGAAGAAATTTCTAAACTCAAAATCTATTTAGAAGAAAAGAGTATGATTATAGATACTTTGACATTCCAACTTGCTGAAAGGGAAAAACACAATGAAAAGTTAGAATGTGAAATTGTGAGTCTAAGAAAAGATATTGAGAAAAAAAAAGCTCTCAATCTTAGATTTGCAAAAGGATTAGAAACTATAGATGAAATTATCAAAGTGCAGCATTCTCCTCTGATAAAGACAGGTTTTGGATATATTGAAGAAGCATCTCAAGCACAGAAGCCATCAACCTCCAAAAGCTATCTTGATGCAGCAAAGAGAAGTGAATAGGTTGACAATCGTTAGCAAAGGCATAAAGCAGATCATCAGGTAAATCGAGTTCAATGTAATTCAAGGATGGACAGAAGCTACAACCAACCACAGGTAAATGAGTCTCAATTTTATTCAAGAATGAATGGAAACTACAATCATCAGGTCAGTAGATTAGATAATCACAGGAATTTCTTTAATGGCCAATGTTTTTCATGTCATAACTTTGGACATAAAGCTGCTCAATGTGTTTCTTACAAGTCCATCATGAATAGAGAAGCACGAAATCAAAGGAATGTGACTGGGATCATGAAAAGGACCTACAATAACTTTTCTGCTCTTGAAAATGAAATAGAATGCTCTATCTGTAACTTCAGTCATGAAGATTCTGAATGCAGGAGTAAATTCCGGCAAACATCTTAGAAGGAGCAAGCTTCATTGGGTCCAAAAACATGGAGAAAGAAAGAACCACAAACAAAAAGATGTGGAATAGCCTTATATGTAGAAGGACAAGAAAATCAGTGGTATATCGACAGTGGATGCTCGAAACACATGATAGATGATAAATAAAAACTTCAGTCATATAATGCCTTAGAAAAGGAAAAGAAGGTCTCATTTGGTAATGACACTCCTGCAGTCATAAAAGGTAAAGGCTACGTTCTCTTAAAAGAAAAAGTTAAAGCTGGAAATTTTATGTATGTAGATGGTCTAAAGCATAATATATTGAGTGTCAGTCAAATGTGTGATCAAGGAAATGAGGTAGTATTTCGATCAAATGCATGTGTTTTTCGTGAGCTTGATATAGAAGAAACAGTGATCAAAGGTATAAGAACTCCAAACAACCTGTACATACTCAAGGGGGGACAACAACAATGCTACCTAAGCAAAACCGATGAACGTAGGCTATGGCACAGAAGATTGGGGCATCTAAGCTTCCCTCAAATAAGAAAAGCATGCAGATACAAGGTTGTTCATGATCTTCCAGATATCAACATTCCAGAAAATACAATATGCAAATCATGTCAATTTGGTAAGCAAACTAGGGAACATTTCCCTGAGAAGGAAGGATGAGCTAGTAAGCCTCTTGAACTTGTCCACACTGATTTATGTGGTCCATATAGGAAAAATTCATCTTGTGGAGAAGAATACTTTATATTGTTGATTGACGACTTTTCCTGAATGTGTTGGATAAGACTTCTAAAGCATAAAGATGAAGCTTTCAAAAAGTTCAAAGCCTTCAAAGTTTTGGTTGAAAATGAATTAGATCATAAAATCAAATGCCTTAGGTCTGATCGAGGAGGGGAATTTACCTCGGATGAATTCTTCGACTTCTGTGAAGAACATGGAATAAGAAGGGAATTCTCTACCGCAATAACTCCTCAGCAAAATGGAGTGGTAGAAAGGATGAACAGAACTATTCAACAAATAGCTCATGCTATGCTAGATGAATCTAGAGCTCTTGCAACCTTCTAGGGTGAAGCTGCATTTGTTGTTCTCACTATTCTCAAAAAAACAAATGTCTGGGTAAACAGTACTCAAACTCCTCATGAACTATGGTATGGTAAGACCCCTACTATAAAATATTTCAAAGATTTTGGAAGCAAATGTTACATCAAAAGGACTGATGAAAAACTTGGCAAGTTTGAACCTAGAGCAGATGAAGGCATTCTCCTTGGTTACTCTTCCCGAAGTAAAGGATATAAGTGTTATAATAAAAGACTTGGAAAAATTGTTGACATTATTGATGTTGAGGTTGATGAAGCAGGAAAAAATCCAAAGCAAGTAAAAACCGAAGATTATGAAGAAGATGAGTACTATCCTTCCACATCAAATCAAACTAATTTTGAAGAAGAAGAAACCAATGAGGCACCAAAATAATAGATAAGGGTAGAAGAAAGGACTCCATCTAGGTATGTTCAGAAGAATCATCTAGAGACTCAAATCTTGGGGCAGAAAGAAGCAGGTGTGCAGACAAGAAGAATTGTTATAGAAGCTTCAAGCTATCTAACATTGCTTTCCTCCGTTGAACCGCAAAATGTCAATGAAGCATGCAAAGATGAATGTTGGGTCAAGGCCATGAATGAATAACTTGAGCAGATTGAAAAGAATAATACTTGGTAATTGGTTCCCAGGCCTAGTGATAAGAATGTCATAGGAACCAAATGGATTTTCAAAAACTAGCTGAATGAAAATGGAGAAGTTATTAGAAACAAGGCCAGACTTGTTTGTAAAGGGTATGCTCAACAAGAAGGTATAGATTTTGAAGAAACTTTTGCACCTGTTGCTAGACTTGAAGCCATAAGAATGTTCCTTGCTCTTTCTAGCTTTCATAAGTTCAAAGTATATCAAATGGATGTGAAATCTGCCTTTCTTAATGGAGACCTAGAAGAATAAGTATATATTGAACAACCAGATGGATTCATCCCTAGAAATGATCCAAAACTTATATGCAGACTCAGAAAGGCTCTCTGTGGTCTAAAACAAGCTCCAAGGGCCTGGTATTATCGTCTTGACAAATACCTTCATCAATAAGGTTTTTTAAAAGGATCTGCTTATAGCAATCTATATATAAAACTTGACAATGATAAATTGCTAATACTTATTGTGTATGTTGATGATATCATTTTTGGTAGCAATGAAGAAGCCATGAGTCAAAACTTTTCTTTGGTAATGCAGAAAGATTTTGAAATGTCCTTGCTTGGTGAGCTTAGATATTTTCTTGGTTTACAAGTTCAACAAAACAAAGATGGTATTTTTCTATCACAAACCAAGTACCTCAAACAAATCTTGAAGAAATATGGCATGGAAGATTCTAAACCAGTATGTACTCCTATGGTAACAGGATGTAGCCTTAACACAAATGATGAATCAGTAGCAGTACATCAACCAACCTATAGATACATGATTGGTAATCTGCTCTATCTAACAGGTACCTGACTAGACATCATGCATGCAGTGGGAATAGTTGGAAGATTCCAAGCCAATCCAAAGGAAACACACCTTTAGGCAGTCAAAAGGATTTTCAAATATATTCAAGGAACACAAAAATTTGGTTTATGGTATCCTAGAGATACAGATCTTACACTTCATGCATATACAAATGCAAATTGGGCAGGAAGCATGGATGACAAAAAAATCACTAGTGGTGGTGCATTCTATATGGGTTCCAGATTAGTGTCTTGGTTCAGCAAGAAACAAAGTTCAATTGCATTATCTACAGCTGAAGCAGAATATGTGGTTGCTGTATCTTGCTGCACACAACTCCTTTGGATGATGCAAACATTGCAAGACATTCAAATCACATGTACTCCACCCATATCTATTTTATGTGATAATACAAGTGCAATTAGTATTTCAAAGAATCCAGTCATGCATTCCAAGACCAAGCACATACCTATCAAATATCATTTTCTCTGGGAACAAGTGCTTGAACAAAAGGTCAAATTGGAGTATGTTCCCTCCAAGGAACAAGTTGCTGATATATTCACGAAACCACTACCCTGAGAAACATTTGAATACCTCATATAGAAGCTGGGAGTAGTTGATGCATCGTCTTTCCGTTGACACTTATCTGTTTCAGAGAACAGTGGTTGTACGTGAGTTTCATGAAGTGTATCTGCGCACATACACAGGTTGCTATGGATACTCTCGCGTATATGATTGGTTTGAAGAATATCAGTGGGCCAGACTCAGGATGAAAAGTGTCTGATATGGGTCTAACAGTGATCATCTGGCACAGGTTCAATGGGAGCATATACCTCTAATTATTGGGATTATCTTAGAAGATCTTGGTACAATTTCGCAGTTGTTTTTTATTCAAGTGGAATAGGTGCAGAGGGAGATCATGATTGTTGGTTTAGATGTGATTAAATGATGTTGTTGATGATAGTTGTTGATGACTATCATATTCTTGGTTTAGATATTTTGTATCTATGTTATGCATATCTTTTATTATCAAGGTCATGTAATGACCTATTTTGTTTCCCCACGTTGCTTGGGATGGATGATGTAATGTTCTTGATTTATCATGTATAAATTGTTGGTGTATCCCTACTTGGTTGGGTGGATGAGTCAATCTTGGTATATCCCCACTTGGTTGGGAGATGGATGTATGTATGAGTCTTTGGTGATAGGAAGGTCATTTATGATGTATAAAGTCATGTTCTTCTTGTAGAACATCTTTTTGCAAACCTTACTTATAGTCAGGAGGAGCATGAACAACACACTTCAGCATATCAGATAATTCATCATGTACTCAGGGGGAACATAACCCTTTGCCCTTGATGACAAAGGGGGAGGGTGACTTTGGGTTGCCATCAAGTCCAAAGGGGGATAATATTGGCATTATGATACAGGTTTGGCACTATGACACAGGTGTTGTCCTTGATGGTAACTCATTCAGATGACAGATCATAGTTCAGGCACTCAGAATGAAGGAAAAAGAGAAATACGCATGTTCCCCTTGACCAAGCCGCATATACACATGGGTTCACCGACCAAAAGGCGCGTATGCGTATACATGCACTTTCAAGAAAGGAAAGGCGTGTACATGTTGGAGAACTTGGTTTTTATCCGTGGTATTTGGACCATGGTATTGGTCCAAGGTATCTTGTTTGACGTGTTGACCCTAGGTATTTGGTCCAAGGTATTGGTTCTTAGTGGTTTTGGACCATGGTATTGAGTAAGGCCTAAGAATATAAGAGGAGGAGGATATCATTAGGCAAAGGCACTCAAGTATTGAATATCTAATGAAGAGAAAGATCTAGAATAATTGTCATTGGGTTATGGTGCATAGCTGAATCTGAATCAAGGAAGAACCTGAGCGCTTGAGGAAGGATAAGTTTTATTGATGGGTCAAGATTTTAAGTTTTGAAGAGAAGTATCTCTATATGGTTTTGATCTTTTATCTAAATAATTGGTGCATGTCGTTATCTGTAAATGTAATGATCTGGGTATAACTGATGTCTGAATAGTTGTAAAGGTTAAATCATCTTTTACATATTTTTACGTAGGTTCATTACAACAAGGGTGCGTATACATGCTGGTTCGACATTTCAAAACAGCGTATACGAAGGTTTTTCATGAGAAAAGTGCATATGCACGCAGGTTCGAAACATTAAAGTAGCGTACCACCCATAAAATATGTCTTAGGTACTTCTGTTTGCTATTGCAGTGTTCTGTGTTTTGGCTTGGGTTCTGGTTACTGTTACTGTGTTCTAGTTACAGCATTCAGAAAAGTGATTGTTTGATTTAGTTTTGGTTGGTGCAAAGGAGATTGGTTGATGTAGATATATTTGATGTTTGATTGATGTTATTAATGGATCTAGTCTGAAAATTTATGAAACGTGATCCTTGGAAGAAAAGAGAAGGTTGTCGCCTTCTGTAGGTTAGCACCTATGTACTAGTAAACACATCAACTTGTACAAAATCTAGGGGGTTGTAGCTCCCTTCCAGGAGAAGCTGGAGAACGAGAGAGGGTCGTATTCTTCTGCAGGTAGAAGCCTGTGTACTAGTATAAGACTGCACCAGTACAAAATTTTGTAAAAAGAGGTTTCTTATTAAAGAAAGATATAGACGATTACAGTAGGTGGTTTTCACCCACATTGGGTTCCCACCTTATATCTTGTGTTCATGTGTGTGATTGCTTGTTCTGTTTACTGCACTTGGTTACTATTTATATGGTTCTGAAATACAGATTAAGGTTCAACTAACTAAATTATAAGTTTGCAAGACATACGCTGGTTGCTCTAAACATAGTTGCGTATACACGCAAGTTGCATTAACATAAGTAACGTTTATGAATTTGTTTATGGAAATGAAATATTGTTAAATTTCTAATACTGATTCACCCCCCCCTCTCAGTATTATTTCCAACAATTGGTATTAGAGCAGGTCCTTCAGAAGAAGCTTGATCGCTTGAAGGAAGATCTATCATCATGAATACCTATGAAAGAGAGGGATCCATTAGACCACCAATCTTCAATGGGAGCAACTTCGTCTATTGGAAGGTAAAAACCACATCCTATCTTCAATCTCTTGGAACATATGTTTGGGAAATCGTGGAAGGAGGATACACATTTCCATCAGCAATTCCTATAGATACTGCAGGTAAAAAGCAGTATGAAACAAATGCCAAGGCTGTCAATACATTATTGGGTAGCTTGTCACAATCAGAATTTGTCAAGGTTATGCAACTCAAAACCGCCAAAGAAATATGGGACAAGATCGTTCTAAGCTATGAAGGATATGATCAGGTAAAACATGCAAAACTACAATCTCTCAGAATTCAATATGAAACTCCCAAAATGCACAATGATGAAAGTATAACTAATTACTTCTTCTGTATATAGGAGATTGTTATTCGCATGAGAAACTTGGGTGAAGAGATAAAAGAAGTTACTATAGTTGAAAAGGTTTTGAGATCCCTATCTTCTAAGTTTGAATCAAAAGTTTCTGCCATAGAAGAAAAGTAGAATCTTCAGAGTATTACTATGACACAACTGCATGAAATCCTAACAGCTTTCGAAATGAGAAAAGGGGGTCCATCAGATATGAGAGAAGACGCATTCAAGGCTTCGGGAAGAGAATAGCTCAATGAACCGGGACACATTTCAGAAGGAGTGGATGAAGCAAACTTTGTCAAGAACCTTCAACGGGGTTCTGGAAGATTCAAAGGTAAACTACCTTTAAAATGCTTTTCTTGTGGAAGAGTCAGTCATTATGCACCCACATTTCCTCATAAATATAAGTTGGATAAAGGTAGGAACTGACAAATGGAATAGAAAATAGAATGTAAGTAAGAAAAGCTACTATACACATTAAGATGGCAATGGTTTATCAAATAGTGATGAAGATGAAGATGGTAATGATTATAGACTTTTGATGGCTTTTGAAGATGATGATTCCTTGGATGCTTTAGATGAAGATGGTCTCTATAAAGAAATTTCTAAACTTAAAATCTATTTAGAAGAAAAGAGTATGATTATAGATACTTTGACATTCCAACTTGTTGAAAGGGAAAAACACAATGAAAGGTTAGAATGTGAAATTGTGAGTCTAAGAAAAGATATTGAGAAAACAAAAGCTCTCAATCTTAGATTTGCAAAAGGATAAGAAACTTTAGATGAAATGATCAAAGAGCAGCATTCTCCTCTGATAAAGACAGGTCTTGGATATACTGAAGAAGCATCTCAAGCACAAAAGCCATCAACCTCCAAAAGCTATCTTGATGCGGCAAGGAGAAGTGAACAGGTTGACAATCGTTAGCAAAGGCATAAAGCAGATCATCAGGTAAATCGAGTTCAATCTACTTCAAGGATGAATAGAATCTATAACCAACCATAGGTAAATGAGTCTCAATTTGCTTCAAGAATGAATGGAAACTACAATCATCAGGTCAGTAGATTTGATAATCGCAGGAATTTCTTTAATGGCCAATGTTTTTCATGTCATAACTTTGGACACAAAGCTGCTCAATGTGTTGCCTACAAGTCCATCATGACTAGAGAAGCCCGAAATCAAAGGAATGTGACTGGGATCATTAAAAGGACCTACAATAACTTTTCTGCTCTTGAAAATGAAATAGAATGCTCTATCTGTAACTTCAATCATGAATATTCTGAATGGAGGAGTAGATTCTGACAAACATATTAGAAGGAGCAAGCTTCATTGGGTCCCAAAACATGGAGAAAGAAATAAACACAAACAGAAATATGCGGAATAGCCTTATATATAGAAGGACAAGAAAATCAGTGGTATATCGACAATGGATGCTCGAAACACATGACAGGTGATAAATAAAAACTTCAGTCATATAATGCCTTAGAAAAGGAAAAGAAGGTCTCATTTGGTAATGACACTCCTGCAGTCATAAAAGGTAAAGGCTACATTCTCTTAAAATAAAAAGTTAAAGCTGGAAATGTTATGTATGTAGATGGTCTAAAGCATAATCTATTAAGTGTCAGTCAAATGTGTGATCAAGGAAATGAGGTAGTATTTGGATCAAATGGATGTGTTGTTTGTGAGCTTGATATAGGAGAAATAGTGATCAAAGGTGTAAGAACTCCAAACAGCCTGTACATACTCAAGGGGGGACAACAACAATGCTACCTAAGCAAAAATGATGAACGCAAGCTATGGAATAGAAGATTGGGGCATCTAAGCTTCCCTCAAATAAGAAAAGTATGCAGATACAAGGTTGTTCGTGATCTTCCGGATATCAATATTCCAGAAAATACAATATGCAAATCATGTCAATTTTGTAAGAAAACCAAAGCACATTTCCCTGAGAAGGAAGGATTAGCTATTAAGCCCCTTGAACTTGTTCACACTGATTTATGTGGTCCATCTAGGAAAAAGTGAACTTGTGGAGAAGAATACTTTATATTGTTCATTGACGACTTTTCCAGAATGTGTTGGATAGGACTTCTAAAGCATAAAGACGAAGCTTTCAAAAAGTTCAAAGCCTTCAAAGTTTTGGTTGAAAATGAATCAGATCGCAAAATCAAATGCCTTAGGTCTGATCGAGGAGGGGAATTTACCTCGGATGAATTCTTTGACTTCTGTGAAGAACATGGAATAAGAACGGAATTCTCTACCGCAAGGACTCCTCAGCAAAATGGAGTGGTAGAAAGGATGAACAAAACTATTCAACAAATAGCTCATGGTATGCTAGATGAATCTAGAACTCTTGCAACCTTCTAGGGTGAAGTTGCATTTGTTGTTGTCACTATTCTAAAAAAAACAAACGTCTGGGTAAACAATACTCAAACTCCTCATGAACTATGGTATGGTAAGACCCCTACTATAAAATATTTCAAAGATTTTGGAAGCAAATGTTACATCAAAAGGACTGATGAAAAACTTGGCAAGTTTGAACCTAGAGCAGATGAAGGCATTCTCCTTGGTTACTCTTCCTGAAGTAAAGGATATAAGTGTTATAATAAAAGATTTGGAAAAATTGTTGAAATTATTGATGTTGAGGTTGATGATGCAGGCAAAAATCCAATGCAAGTAAAAACCGAAGATTATGAAGAAGATGAGTACTATCCTTCCACATCAAATCAAACTAATTCTGAAGAAGAAGAAACCAATGAGGCACTAGAAGTATAGATAAGGGTAGAAGAAAGGACTCCATCCAGGTATGTTCAGAAGAATCATCCAGAGACTCAAATCTTGGGGCAGAAAGAAGCAGGTGTGCAGACAAGAAGAACTATTATAGAAGCTTCAAGCTATCTAGCATTGCTTTCCTCCGTTGAACCGCAAAATGTCAATGAAGCATGCAAAGATGAATGTTGGGTCAGGTCCATGAATGAAGAACTTGAGCAGATTGAAAAGAATAATGCATGGGAATTGGTTCCAAGACCTAATGATAAGAATGTCATATGAACCAAATGGATTTTCAAAAACTAGCTGAATGAAAATGGAGAAGTTATTAGAAACAAGGCCAGACTTGTTTGTAAAGGGTATGCTCAACAAGAAGGTATAGATTTTGAAGAAACTTTTGCACCTGTTGCTAGACTTGAAGCCATAAGAATGTTCCTTGCTCTTCCTAGCTTTCATAAGTTCAAAGTATATCAAAATGGATGTGAAATCTGCCTTTCTTAATGGAGATCTAGAAGAAGAAGTATATATTGAGCAACCAGATGGATTCATCCCTAGAAACGATCCAAAACTTATATGTAGACTCAAAAAGGCTCTCTATGGTCTAAAACAAGCTCCAAGGGCCTGGTATTATTGTCTTGACAAATACCTTCATCAAAAAGGTTTTTCAAAAGGATCTACTTATAGCAATCTATATATAAAACTTGACAATGATAAATTGCTAATACTTGTTGTGTATGTTGATGATATCATTTTTGGTAGCAATGAAGAAGCCATGAGTCAAAAATTTGCTTTGGTAATGCAGAAAGATTTTGAAATGTCCTCGCTTGGTGAGCTCAGATATTTTCTTTGTTTACAAGTTCAACAAAACAAAGATGGTATTTTTCTATCACAAACCAAGTACCTCAAACAAATCTTGAAGAAATATGGCATGGAAGATTCTAAACCAGTATGTACCCCTATGGTAACAGGATGTAGCCTTAACGCAAATGATGAATCAGTAGCAGTACATCAACCAACCTACAGATACATGATTGGTAGTCTGCTCTATCTAACAGGTACCTGACTAGACATCATGCATGCAGTGGGAATAGTTGGAAGATTCCAAGCCAATCCAAAGGAAACACACCTTTAGGCAGTCAAAAGGATTTTCAAATATCTTCAAGGAACACAAAAATTTGGTTTATGGTATCCTAGAGATACAGATCTTACACTTCATGCATATACAGATGCAGATTGGGCAGGAAGCCTGGATGACAAAAAACGCACTAGTGGTGGTGCATTCTATATGGGTTCCAGATTAGTGTCTTGGTTCAGCAAGAAACAAAGTTCAATTGCATTATCTACAACTGAAGAAGAATATGTGGTTGTTGCATCTTGCTGCACACAACTCCTTTGGATGATGCAAACATTGCAAGACATTCAAATCACATGTACTCCACCCATATCTATTTTATGTGATAATACAAGTGCAATTAGTATTTCAAAGAATCCAATCATTCATTCCAAGACCAAGCAGATACCTATCAAATATCATTTTCTCTGGGAACAAGTGCTTAAACAAAAGGTCAAATTGGAGTATGTTCCCTCCAAGGAACAGGTTGCTGATATATTCACCAAACCACTACCCAGAGAGACATTTGAATACCTCGGATAGAAGTTGGGAGTAGTTGATGCATCATCCTGTAGTTGACACTTATCTGTTTCAAAGAATAGTGGTTGTACGTGAGTTTCATGAAGTGTATTCGCGTACATACACAGGTTGCTATGGATACAACCGCGTATATGATTGGTTTGAAGAATATCAGTGGGCCAGACTTAGGATGAAAGGAGTCTGATATGGGTCTGACAGTGATCATCTGGCACAGGTTCAATGGGAGCATATACTTCTAATTGTTGGCATTATCTTAGAAGATCTTGGCACAATTTCACAGTTGTTTTTGATTCAAGTGGAATAGGTGCAGAGGGAGATCATGATTGCTGATTTGGATGTGATTGAATGATGTTGTTGATGATAGTTGCTGATGACTATCATAGTCTTGGTTTAGATATTTTGTCTCTATGTTATGTATATCTTTTATTATCAAGGTCATGTAACGACCTATTTTGTTTCCCCACGATGCCTGGGATGGATGATGTAATGTTCTTGTTTTATCATGTATAAATTGTTGGTGTATCCCCACTTGGTTGGGTGGATGAGTTAATCTTGGTATATCCCAACTTGGTTGGGATATGGATGTATGTATGAGTGTTTGGTGATAGGAAGGTCATTTATGATGTATAGAGTCATGTTCTTCTTGTAGAACATATTTTGCAGACCTTACTTATAGTCAGGAGGAGCATGAACAACACACTTTAGCATATCAGAGAATTCATCATGTACTTAGGGGGAACATAACCCTTTTCTCTTGATGACAAAGGGGGAGGGTGACTTGGGGTTGCCATCAAGTCCAAATGGGGAGATTATTGGCATTATGATACAGGTTTGGCACTATGACACACGTGTTGTCCTTGATGGCAACTCACTCAGATGACAGATCATAGTTCAGGCACTCAGAATGAAGGAAAAAGAGGTATACGCAGGTTCCCCTTGAACAAGTCACGTATACACACGGGTTCACCGACCAAAAGGCGCGTATGCGTATACATGAACTTTCAAGAAAGGAAAGGCGCATACATGTTGGAGAACTTGGTTTTGATCCATGGTATTTGGACCATGGTATTGGTCCAAGGTATCTTGTTTGACATGTTGACCCTAGGTATTTGGTCCAAGGTATTGGTTCTAAGTGGTTTTGGACCATGGTATTGAGTAAGGCCTAAGACTATAAAAGGAGGAGGAGATCATTAGGAAAAGGCACTCAAGTATTGAATATCTAATGAAGAGCAAGATCTAGAATACTGGTCATTGGGTTATGGTGCATAGTTGAATCTGAATCAAGGAAGAACCAGAGCGCTTGAGGAAGGATAAGTTCTATTGATGGGTCAAGATATTAAGGATTGAAGAGAAGTATCTCTATGTGGTTTTGATATTTTATCTGAACAATTTGTGCATGTCGTAATCTGTCAATCTGATGATCTTGGTATAACTGATGTTTGAATAGTTGTAAAGGTTAAATAATCTTTTACATATCTATACACAGGTTCATTATAGTAAGGGCGTGTATACACACTGGTTTGGAATTTTAAAACAAAGTATACGCAGGTTTGTCTTAAGAAAAGTGCGTATGCACGCATGTTCGAAACATTGAAGTAGCATACCACCCATAAAATATGTTTTAGCTACTTCTGTTTGTTGTTGCAGTGTTCTGGGTTCTGGCTTGGGTTCTAGTTACTGTTACTGTGTTCTGGTTACAGCATTCATAAAAGTGATTGTTTGATTCAGTTTTGTTTGGTGCAAAGGAGATTGGTTGATGCATATATATTTGATGTTTTATTGATGTTATTAATGGATTCAGTCTGAAAATTTATGAAACGTGATCCCTGGAAGAAAAGAGAAGGTTGTAGCCTTCTGCAGGTAGAAGCTTGCGTACTGGTATAAGACTGCACCAGTACAAAATTTTGTAAAAAGAAATTTCTTATTAAAGAAAGATAGAGACGATTGAAATAGGTGGTTTTCACCCACATTGGGTTTCCACCTTATATCTTGTGTTCATGTATGTGATTGCTTGTTATATTTACTGCACCTGGTTACTGTTTATATGGTTCTGAAACACAAATTAAGGATCAACCAACTAAATTATAAGTTTGCAAGACATACACTGGTTGCTCTAAAGACAGTTGCATATACACGCAAGTTGCATTAACAAAAGTAGCGTATATGAATTTGTTTATGGAAATGAAATATTGTTAAATTGCTAATGTTGATTCACCCCTCCTCTCAGTATTATTTCCAACAACATTTAATGTTCAAATGTAATTGTTGCAGATATGTGGAAATTTTTTAATGGAGGTCATTTTGTAGCTTCCATTGTTTCTGCATAAATTGAAGAGGCCTATGATCTTTGTGGATGATCATATCCTTCCCCATAATATAATGTTTCCATTGCTGGCATGCTTGCATAATAAAATATATCTCCTTATCATAGGTGGGGTATCTTTGAATAGTGTCAAAAAGTGCCTCATTGTGATAGGAAACTAGATGTCCAATTTGAATGAGTACATCACCAATAACATAGTTGGAGGCATCTTTCTCAATTTGAAACGGCTATTGTAGGTTTGGTAGGGTGAGGAATGTTATAGAGAAAAGGTGGTATTTCAGTTCGTTGAATTCCTTTTATTGTGCTATGAAAAAAACTTTGTTGTTTCTCCACCCTTAGTAACTTGAGGTAAGAGCCACATGATATAAAATAACCCCAACACTAACCTTTGGTAGAAATTAGAAATGCCTAATAAGTTGAAAATATATGTTAGATTCATCGGGGCTATCCAATTCAAAATGACTTAGATCTTGGCTAGATCCACATGCAAACCTTTCTCATTAATAATTTAACAGAAATATTAGAACTTATCCACACGAAAGGAGAATTTTTCCAATTCTAGCACTAGCTTGTGTTGGCACAAAGTGTGAAGGACATTCTAAATATGTTACAAGTGCTCTACCCAACTCTTGTTGAAGATGAGGATATCATCTAGACATACAACCACAAAAAATTTCGTGAAATACTGCAAGATTTCATCCATTAGCCTCATGAAAGTTACTAGGGAATTCATTAAACTAAATGGCATGACCAACCATTCAAAGAGACCCTCCTTGGACTTGAAATTAGTCTTCCATAGATCAGTTTGTTATATTGGAACTTGATAGTAGCCAAAATTTAAATCAATCTTAGTGAAGTACTTGGCCCCCTGAGTTGGTCAAGAAGGTCGTCAATCTAGGGAATTAGGTATCTATTCCTAATTGTGTTTTGTTCAAAGTTTGATAATTAATGTGGAGTCTCTAGGTGTCATCTTTCTTATGTAAAGTATAATTGGGCTTCCATAGGGTGAAGATCTTGGTCGGATGTTACCTTTTTGTAGAACCCCTTGGATCTTCTGCTTGATTTCCTCATTTTCCGGAAGAGAGCAATGGAAGATTGGCCCATTGGTTAGAGGTGCATTAGGGGTTATATTGATTGAATTCTTCACCTAATAGTGTAGAGGTACCCCTGTGCATGAAGAGAAGATGCATTTGTATTCTTCCATGACCTTATCCACTTGCCTATGTTTCGTGGAGCAGAATTATATGGAGACCATGGATGTGGCCATTACTTATCCTTAATTTGAGAATGAATCAGGAAGAAAATTTGACCTTATTGTATTACTTAGTAGAGAGGAAAGAAATGGTAGTAGGCAGGGATATCTTAGGTATCCTGTATAGTTGTTTGCCCAAAGTAGTAATAACACTACAAGGTATAAACTCATACATAGTATGATGCTTCCATAAGAATATTTGGATTAATATAAAATCACAAAATTTAAGGGGAGAAACATCACTATTGTACCTAATTTTTGATTTTTCCAAAAAATATAAAAAAAAGGAAGAAAAAGAAGAAAAATGAAAATGAAAATAGGACCAGCTTGCATGAAGGTTAGAGAAAGTGCATTGTTGTTATTATTTCTAATCTTACAGGGCTTGGCACATAAATCAAGAAGGTGAACCCACAGCCCTTAACTCAAGTGCTAAACACCATGTAGCTGATGTGGCAGATTGGGAAACATTATCCAATGGTCGCATCACATGTGATTGCATCACTCCAACATGCAATAGGTTTAAAAAGAGTAGGGGTGGCACACAACAAGATTTCAATCCTATCAATCTACCAATCGACGGTCACAATTAATTTCCCACCCTCTACCCACTTCTCTGAAACCGCGTTTAGGGGTTGGCTCAAAGTGGTAAATTGTTTTGTAAAAACACCTCCCACCTACCAAATGAGTCTACTTCTTCGATCTATCTTCCAACTCATGTCGCCACATCAACCCCCCACCTCACGTCATCCACTTATCGTGTCATCCATACACATAATCACCTATGTCATTCTCTTGTTATATCACCCCACCTGTCCTCCCTATAATCTATTGAAATTCCCACAACCAACTAATTCAAAGGTTTAAAGAGGTTGTTTCATGGTTTTTCCCATCATTTCCCTATATATTTCAGTGTGCAAGTGACCCGGATATCTATCGTTCATGTTAGCCTACGAATGGTACAACTAAACCCCCACCACCCCTCTTTAATACTAGGAACTTATACATAAAACTAAGTCCCAATTGTTATCATGTCAAGGTTAAACAGACCCTAGAAACCCTCTCCAAACCATACTATGTCTAATTCCTTTAACCAAAGGTCCTCTAATGGACATTGAGGCTGAAATTCATGATCCCTTGTGTTCTTTGGACTTTGAGCAATTTTGTTTTGATTGTTGGGGTTGTTTCCTGAACAAGCAAGACTCCTTTATGGTTGTGAAGTGTTATATTTATTATGTGATAGCTCCAGATACCTACCATTTCCCTGAGTTCATATCTTGGTTGGCCTCTGCATATATTTCCTAGAGAAAGTACATTTCATCCTCCACAGGGGAAGTTTCCTTGAGGTTACAGTTGACCTTATAAGCCAAGATTTGTTTTCCTGATGTCTAAGATTCACTATCATTCACTAAAGATTCATTGTTAAGGGGATACACTCAACTAATAGCAGAGAAAAAAATCTCTTTTTGCACTAATTCCCCCCAAGAAAACCAACCCCCCAACAAGTTGAAACCTACCATACACATTTGTTCTCTTACTATGCTCAGAAAATTATAGCTCCAATCCTAGTACTAGTTGGGAAAGATAGCACATGAAATGTAACCAAATCATCCTTAAGGTTTTTTAGTACATGCTGAATCAAACTATGGATTTAGATATTCCTTCATATCTAGCTAAATCCATTAGTTTCCAGCTTGAGAAATTTCACATTGCCAATCTCTTCAGATACCCTTCCATCCTAGTCTATCTCTTTTTGTACACCCACACAGACAAATTTGAGTATTTTGGTCTGAGTACTTTTGACTCAAAGAGGAAAAGGAATTCGGTGGTTTAATGGATGAATGTAGTCAAATGGAAGCATGAAAATCAAGGATTTTCTAAGTTTTTATTCACCTTCATGGCCACTCTAAGTTTTTATTCACCAGAATGGTACACCAACCCCAAGGATCCTGCCACAATAGAAGTAGTTTCTATAACTTAACAAGGATACTAGGGTTGGAGATTGGTATTTTTTTTAATATTTTAAATAAATTAGACTATATGGATATGAGGAAAGACCCTACAGATTGCCAATCTTCTTGACTATCATAATTTCCTCTCTAGAATTCATTAGACAAAGCTTTCATGTGGACCAAGCCCACTTTCTTCCAAGGCATAGAAGATACATGTTAATCTAGAAAACATTCTGGGACCCTTCTTAGTAAACTCCAAGAAATCTATCACTTAGGTTGAGAAGATGATGAAGGATTTTCACTTTGAGTTAGGAGAAATATGAAAATATGACACTCACCAGGTCAAATTTGATGGAAGAAAGGTTGTCATCTTATTAACCTAGTCCCTTGAATGTATTTAAGAAATATAATGGATCGCTAATCAAGAGACTTGGGCCATTAGCTCATAATTGGAGATTGAGACACCTTCATCCAAGGAAAAAACCTTGAAGAGAGACAATCCTGAAGCCATGGATGTAGATGTGGAGGAAGCTCAATTATCAAATAAGGCTAAAATATAGCCGAAAAGTGAGGAAGACATGAAAGTAAAATTGACAAAAGGCTCCTTTGTTAAACCATGCTTTCAAATGAGTCTAGCAAATCCTAAGCATGTAGTGCCTTCGAGCTCTACAAATTTTAAATGGATTGCATTTAAGGAAGGCTCTTTAGTTGTAGATGTAGCATCAAGGGATTACCATAAAATTCAAGAAAATAGTCAGAAAGTGAGAGGAGAGATTATGTATTAGCTAATCAAATGAACATCATCTTCTTCTTTCTAAACCAGGTTTCTTTTAGACATGGATCTTGAGAGAAAGAAACTCAATCTCTCTCTATTACATCCTATTGTCCAATCCCTCCCTATAGGTGCTAAATTTAAAACAATAGACTTGTCTCTCAATATTGTTGAAGTCCATCTACATGACAAGATCAATTTGCATAGGCAGACTGAGGAAATCATATATCATAACTTGAAAAAATATTCATTGTCAGTTAGTAGAGAAGAACAACTTTTGGAAAAGGCTTCTAACAAAATTAAGCAGGAAAAGGAAAATTTTAGGGCCTTGCATTTGTATAATGAGGGATTCAAGGAATTAATATTTAAGTTGGTGGTGATCAAAATGACAAGGATGCAATCAAAGAACTGAGACAAGAGGAATAGGATCAAATCCATTCACTTAAGCATAAGCTTAAAATGCATGTCACATATCATGTACAAATTTTTAAATTAGTCATTATAGAGAAAGAAAGAGCAACTGATGACTCGACTGACCTATAGGAACGAAGAGATAGTGGCCTTAAAGGATAAGGTTCAATATTTGGAGCACACAATTAAAATCCATATTTGTACAGTGATTATTCCCACTGAATCAGATGATCCCTCAAAAAATTTGTCAAAGGTGATGACTAAGCTCTCACTTTTTGAGGTAGAAATGGTGAAGCTCCAAGAAAAAATAACATTGCTTCAAGAAGAATTAGCCACCAAAGATAAACAGTTAAGTTAAGCTAAGTTATAGGTTGAAAAAACCTCTAAAAAATACAAGACAACTCAAGAAGAGATAAAATAATTGAAGAGCGAGATGAAAGGAAATGTCTCCCTGGTTGAAGCCAATCGAGTCATTTAGGAGGACATAATTCAATAAGTGTGCTCTACATGGGAATTCTTTCAGGTTGTTTCAAAAGAGAGAGCTGCAGTTTCTATTGTCACTGAAGCTTTGGCTTCAAACAAGAAGGAAATTCAAAGAGAGGAACAAAGGGCTAGAAAAATAGTCAAACTCTTAAATGAAAAATCCCCAGGATATTTGAAAGCAATGCATATCGTTCACAAAGTTGCAGTGATTGTGGAAATAAACAAGGCCATTGAGAAAAACCATTTGTTTATTCATATTGAGCTTAAATTGGATGCACTAAATAGTTATATTTCCACTTTGATTCCAGGTTTGATTAGAGGTAGAGGCTTGGATTACCAATGTGTTGGGGTATAAATGGGAGTTTATTTTCCTAGGAAGATTATGAGCAAGACTAATAGCAAAAAAGTGCAGATTGGACACATCTTTGGAGTAAAATGTGGTGATGAAAGGAAAAACAGTAGTCAATTTCCTTTAGAGGGACTATCAATTGATGTGGTTGATAAAGACCTTGTTTCATTCAACATCATACTACACAAAATTGTCAGACTTAGAGGTGGAATTCCAAAGAATGATTCAATGCCCAAGTCTAGACAAAGTACTCTGGGAAGGATGTGAAAACTTACTTTAGCAGGCTGCAGTTGAACTGGAAGATCCTAGTGATGGGCCCTAGGGGCCAAGTTCCACTACATAGGAGAATATTTAAGCATGTGTCCTTTTTTTTGTAATGATGTGTTAGTTTTAATTCGAAGATATTTAGTCAACTAGGACAAATGGATAATAAAACAACTCGGTAATTAGACAGTTGTATATTCTAACATTTACTTGTAACTATTTTGAATGATGATCTTTTTCTTTAAAAAGGAGTTAGGAGAACTCATGGGGGGTTTAAAGTTTTGTTTCATAGACTAGTTCTTAGAAAATTTGTTGTATAGTGCATGTAGCCATTTTTGGGAGACTAATGAAGAATATTCAAGTGATTCCAAGTGTTTGTTCATTTCTCTATAATTTTTACACTAAAAATCATGTAATGAAGTTGTTGGTTTCTCTTTATAAACATATTTATTAATTTTTTATGAATAACTAAAGATACCTATGAACTTATATCTAAGAAACCTTAATGAAGCACTACACAGTTTCATCCCCCCATTTTCTCTCATTCCACGTTTTCTGCTAAAGATCTGGTGTATAGGATTTTTTGGTGTAGTATGATCTGGATTATCCACATTATTATATTCATCATGTTGACATTTCGAACCCCAAAGGGGGTCCATCATCAGGACCAAAAAATGTATATTATGAATGATTTTTCTTTGAGAGAAGAATCCTCCGACCAGCGTATATATAAACCTAATTAATCCTAAATAGTGAAAGTCAACTTAATCTTAAAGTATAGGATTTTGTTTAGCCCTATGCATTTAATCTTGAGTTCTCTAAAATTCTTCTTACCATACTAATATGTCAGTTAAAGGGTGTAACCAGAGATATGTAGGCTAGTTAAAGTTCCTTATTAATCCTCCAAAGAGTTAAATCACATTTCACTTAAAGGGTTTGTCTCTCAGAAAAGATAGTAAGAAAAACATATAACTCTTTATTTAAATTGAGAACAATGCATAAATCATTGAAGGAATTGTGTGGATGTCCAAGGCACTGACCTGTTTTTAGCCGAGTGGTTGTCTCTAGGGGTTACAACATCTTTTGGCATCGTTATTAGGGAACTAATTTGAATATTTTTCCCTGGGTTGTATTTCTGAGCATTTCTTTCAATTGGTGGGAAAAGGAAGTGTACATTGACGTTACTCAATAGAGGGAGTTAAATATTAATAATACTGGATTTTAGGAGACCTCATACGTTTTTTCATACCTCCCAATAATAAAATCTAGTTATATATGATCTAGAGAAGCTTATTTTGAAAACAAATTGGAGATAGAAGTCTCCAAAAAACCCCATTCATACCATATCTTCTTTAATGGTTTCAACTTCCAGTTCTCAAAAGGTTGAAATAAATATCCTTGAGAATGCATATAATTTTCATAAGGAGAGATTCCTCCCAATTTTCCTTTCTCTAAAACCAAATTAGAAGGGAAATCTTTAGAGTCAAGTTCTTTCTCTTTCCCTATCTTTCACACCAATCATATCTCAAGCTCTTACAACTATCTCACAACCATTTCTAACAACTACAGTTCCTCATACTTCATTTGCATCTCAAATTATAAATCTTCTTCCACCTCCATTTAAAAATATGGAAATACAAGGGGTTTTTGATTAATAAGTATGATGCTTTAAATATGCAATAACCAATAAATCCCATGCCACAGGACTATCTGAAACTTTTGATTCATTTCACTGAGGAGATGAAATAACAAATCAAAAACTTGTAGAAACATTTTGTTCATTCATTGAGAACCTTAATGTGGAATATCTTGATGCGGTTATGAGTTTGTTTGTAAAATATTTAGATGGCGAAGTAAGAAAATTGTTTAAAACCCTACCTGCCAATTCAATCAACACATGGGAAGAATTAGAAAATGTTCTTATGCAGAAATGGAGAGAGAAAAAATATCACGGGTATCTCTTAACAAAGTTAAATGTCATAAAGAAAAAGGGTAATGAAGATGTTGTTGAATTTGTAAAAATATTTAATAAGATTTACAACAATCTGCCACCATAAATCAAGTCTCCACCAACAACTACATAGGTAGTCCTTGCTGGGGATTTTGATTCTAATTTCGATTTTACCTTGGGAGAAAGAAAATCACCTACTCTTGATCAGATTCAAAATGATGCTTTAGAGGTGGAAATTTTTTTAGCAATAGTTGGAAAAATGAAAAAAAAAAAAGCTAGAACATGTTGACCAAAGGTAGAGAAAAGAAGAAGCTGGTCCTTTAGGACAACAAAAAGACATCTTGGAGCATAATTTGGATGAAATACCTAAAGTGATAAAAAATATTTCAAATAATCTCATGAACTTATAACTGGAGAATAAAAGCCCTCCTCGACAATTCCAAAAGGGCATAAATAGGAATTTCATTTGCCAATTCAAGAGGCCTCCTCTGTAGATCTTAAAAAGGGAGAGGAAATATCGACAATACCAAGTTCACCCACCTTTTTGTGCAGAGGATGAACTTGAGGAGAATTTGGAGGAAGCCCTCAAGTTTAAGGAGAATCAATACTCTACATTGTCAGAAGGAGAAGAAGAAGAAGAAGAAACACATGAAGAAGGCATAGATCTAGATACCCCCTTATATGAAGAAGAATTTAATACTTATTGTAATAGGTTTGTATATTTTATGCAGACTGAACTAGATAAAAGGTATGATCTCAGATCTGGGAAGAGGTCCAAAACTCGGGACCAAAGTGATGATCAAACCCAACATAATATATCAAGGAGTAATGATGAGGGGAAGGAGCCTATTTATACCATTATATTAACCAAGGAGAGACATCACACTCTAAACAAACTAAGCCAATCGAAGCAAATAAATCAAAACAGCATATGTAGTTAAAGCATGAAAATCAGGGGAATAAGGAGGAAGGTGAACAAATTAAGATAGAGAAAATAATATACACTTTCATTCTTGAAAATTAGTTAGAGAAAGTAATTATCTTCATCCCATTGGCAAAAATGGCAAGAAAAATTGCTTACAAAAAGAAAATTGTTAATTTTAAGAATTTCATACGAGTAATTGAAACTCAAAACAGTGTGAACTTGCAGGAGGAGAGACCTGTTGTAATGTTTGGACTGCATGTAGAAGATAAGGATTCTACCACTCCTCCTTTTTATATCACCTTATTAGTTCATGATTTTATGTTGCATCATTGTATTCTTTATTCAGGTGCCTTTCATAATCTTATGCATTTGATTGTTATGGAGCATCTTGGTTTACAACTCACTAAGCCATATAAAGATTTGTACTCTTTTAATTCGAAAAGGGTAAAATGTCCTCATGTAATTAAAGACTTGGTGGTCACTTTGGCTCAGATTCCTATCAGAAGTATAATGATAGAAATTTTATTTGCTAATATTCTAGCATAGTTAGGTGTGCTTCTTTCAAGGTCCCGGGGAATGAAACTCGGAGGGTCTATTAAATTAGATTTCACATATGCAACAATTGTAGGTTTTTTTGGGGAAGAACGAAGGTTGTATAGAGAATCAAGATTTATCAAAACTATTACGAAATAAGGTAACCCAAATAAATCCCTAGTGTATGTCCAAGAGAAGGATTTTTCATTGTTTTTGTTAGAAGTAGATGATAAGATAGTTGAAGATGTTCAGTTTGATGTTTTGGCCAATATGTAGAAACTAGAAGCAATTCAGAAATCCATTTGGAAGTTGTATTTTGATGGAGCATACTCTAGGGGAAGGTAATGGTGCAGGTGTTGGTGTCTCCTAAGGGCGAAGTAATCCCTCTCTCTTATAAATTGGAGTTTGATTCAACAAATAATATCATAAAGTATGAATCATTAACTCTAGGACTAGAAGCGACAAATAACATGAAAACAGAGTGTTTGTCAATATTTGGGATTCTTAATTGATCATCAGACATAAAATGCCAATGTCAGAGCAAACATCCAATACTGAGGGCATATAGAAATGAAGCTTTGGATTTTATTGAAAATTTCTTCACATCTTTTAATATGAATTTTTTTCCAAGGGAAAAAAATAGACCGACAGATTCCTTAATAGTGGCAAATAGTATGTTTAAACTCCCACAAAATCCTCACTTGATGTATGAAGTTGAAGTTAGGTATAGACCTTTGGTACCTGATAAAGTGAAATATTGGCAAGGTTTTGAGGATGAAGAAGAAATCATGTGTTTTATGGAGGTAGTTGGGAAATTCTCTGCTTCAAGAATTGATCAAGAAGAAGAGGGCATAAGTGAACAAGAAGAGGTTGAAGAGGAGTTGCCTTAGAAGGATTCTATGGTAGATTATAAGATTCTATAGTTGAAAGGAAATGTAATTCGAAGAGGACTTGTACCAATAGAAAGGTTGTTTAATGCAAAGATGTTCCCGTCAAAGTAAGCAAATAGATTTAGGAAGAGGATATTGAAGACTATAACATTGGTACAAAGAAGCAAATCAGACTGATCAAATTAGCAAAAGGGATTCCGAAATATTATAAACATAGGTATGTAGATTTATTTAAAAAATATTCTGATATATTTCCATGGTCATATGAGAACTTGAAGACATATAACACAAATATTATTCAACATAAATTTCGATTGAATTTAAGAGTGAAGTCTTAAAAACATAAACTTAGGTAAATAAATCCTCTATTACTTCCTATGATATAAAAATATGTTAAGAATTTAATTCTAGCTAAGATTACTGACCCTTTAAGATACTTTGATTGGGTTGCAAACTTTGTTCCAGTGATAAAAAATAATGGTTAATAAGATTATGTGTAGATTTTAGGAACCTAAACAAAGCATCTCTGAAAGACAACTATCCCTTACCCGAGATGGATGATATTTTGCAGAATGTATTAGGGTCCTAAAGATTGTCACTGATAGGTGGGTTTTCTATTACAATCAGATTCCAGTCCATCCAAATGACCAAAAAAAGATAGCTTTCATAAAAACATGGGGCATGTTCATGTATGCTAAGATTCCATTTGGCCAGATGAATATAAGTGCCACATTTCATAGAGAAACGGACATAGACTTCATTGGAGAGAGACAAATTTTTAGTGATTTACCTTGATGACCTAGTTGTTTTTTTTAAATCTGATTATGAACATTTAAAGCATTTGTTGTTAACCTTTGAAAAGTTTATAAAGTACAGGTTGTCCCTAGATCCAAATAAATCATAGTTTTTCCTCATGGAAGGTAAGTTGTTGGGGCAAATAGTCTCAAAATAAGAAGTAAAAATTTACCCTAAGAGGAATAATATTTCACTGCCAAGGAATAAAAAGGAGATTCAAGTTTTTCATGGGAGAATTAATTTTCTTGAGAAGATTTATTCCTAATTATGCAGAAATTGTAAAGGAAATTACTGATATGTTGAGAAAGGATAAAGAGGTCAAGTGGACTCCTAAATCTAGACACTCAATTTTTAGAATCAATAAAGCTTTTGGAAAAGATCATGTCCTAGTTAGTTGAAATTATGTGAAGCCTTTCCTCATATTTTTCTTTTGCATCACCTGAACTATTGCAGTTGTGTTGTTATAGAAAAACATTGATCAGAAAGAGAAAATTGTTGCTTTCTTCAGCTAGGTTCTAAGGGATGTTGAATTGAAGTATAAAATTTTGGATAAACAAGCCAATTCCCTTGTCAAAGCATTAAAATCATTCAAGACATATGTGTTACAATAAAAAATAATAGCTTATGTTCCCACAACAATGGTCAAGGATGTTTTGATAAAGGGAGATAGTGAAGGTAAAAGAGGGAAGTGGATTGCAAATATACATGAATATGAGATGGACATAAAGCCAACAAATTTAATAAAAGGGAAAGGACTGGCCAAATTTTTTATGAGAGGCAAATTGTTAAGCGTTGGATATTAATTTGTTGGATGATAATTCGCTAAATGTAAAAGTTGAGAAAGATAAATCTAAAAAAGGGAGTGACAAAAATATATATAAATACTTGTGTTCAAAATGGTACAAATACATTGTCCATTATTTACTGTTTCTTGAATGTCAACAAGTTTTTTACAGATTATATTACAAATCTTTAAGGTTACAGGCTCAAAAATTTGTCATATATAGTGGCTAGTTATATTGGAAGGACCTTGTTGGAGTGTTGTTGCTCTGTTTGATTGAGGAGGAGATCCCTAAAATCATAAATGAATCCATGGATGTGCATGTGGGGGATATTATAGTTGGAAAGTTACATTCCACAAGATTTTGAAAGCTGGTTTTTATTAGCCCAATTTATTTTTTTCCTGATGTATATAATTCAGTGAAAGCTTGTAAGGAATGCCAAATATTTGCTGAAACAGAAAAAACTAATACCTCTACGTTTGATTATATTTTTTGTAGAAGAGCCATTCTAGCAGTGGGGATTGGATTTTATAGGGGAAATTTACCCGCCATCCAGTGGACAACATAAATGGATTTTAACTGTTATAGACTATTTTTCAAAATGGGTGGAATCCTTCCTTGCTTGGGGAAAAACTAAATTATTGGTGATAAAATGTATTTAAGAAAACATCATTGCAAGATTTAGGTGTCCAAAGAAAATAGTGACTGATAATTCCCAAGTGTTGAAGTCTGCAAAGCTTACTAATTTCTGCTAGTAGTATAATATCACATTGGGTCATTCCACTATTTATTATCCATGAGGAAATGGGAAGGTTGATTCTTCTAATAAGAGTTTGGGTAGGGTTCTAAAAATATCATTGCACAAAACAAAAGGAATTGAGATTCTCAACTAAAATTTTCCCTTTAGGCAAATAGGGTGACAACCAAAAGATCCACAGGGAAATCTCCTTTTGAACTAGTTTATAAGACTACAACTTTGTTTCCTAGCCAATTAGTTATTTCAATGGATAAATTAGTCCAAGATGTAGAGGAAGAGACAAACCCATTAAATAGAAGGATCAATCAAATGATGGAAGTAAATGCGAGAAGAGAACAACTAGCACAAAATCTAATCAAATACCAAGAGAAGATGAAAGTTGTATTTGACAAAAAGGCTAAAGATAGAGTGTTCCAACAAGGGGGCCTTGTGCTTAGGTGGGATGTTAGGTGAGAAGACAAAGGAAACATGGAAAGTTTGATGATATATTATTTGGACCATTCAAAATAGATGAATTCCAAGGTAACAATACCTTCCTCATGGAAAATATTGATGGTGAGCAACTGCAACTGTCTATTAATGGGTAGTACCGTAAAAATTATTTTTAGCATTAAAGTCACCTACTCTTTCCACTCTAAATACCGATGATCTCATTGTAAGTATTGGTGTGTTTTATTTTCTTCTCAATTCCATCCCAATGTGAAGGCATTTATTTTCGGTTCTTAGCAATTTTCTCCAAAATTCTATCCCCAAATGGAGCCAATGCTGTACCTAAGGTTTGACTTTTCCAAAAAATATAAGAAAAGGAAGAAGAAAAGAAGAAAAAGAAGAAAAAGAAAAAAAATGAAAATGAAAATAGAACCAGGCTTGCATGAAGGTTAGAGCAAGTGAATTATTGTTATTATTTCTAACCTTACAAGGCTTGACACATAAATCAAGAAGGTGGAACCGCAACACTTAACTCAAGCACTAACCATTGTGCAACAACTATGGTGGATTGGGAAACATTAGCTAGTGGGTGAATCACATGTGATTGTGTTTCTCCAACATGCATGAGGTTTAAAAAGAGCGAGGGTGGTGCACAATGGGATTGAAATCTCATAAATCTACAAATTGACAATCACAATTGGTTGCACCACCATCGACCCATTTCTTAGAAAATGTTAGTGGGGGGTGGCACAAAGTGGTAAACAGTTTTGTAAAATTGCCTCACCTACTAAGTGAGCCCACTACTCCGATCTATCTGTCAACTCATCTTGCCACATCAGCCCCCCTACTCCCTTCACATTGCACATCATCCATTTTCTACGTCATCCATACACATCATCACCCACATAATTCTCCTATCATATCACCCCACCTATCCTTTGCATACTTTATTAAAAGTCCTTCTCCCACCTAATACAAAGTTTTAAATAGGTTGTTTCATGGTTTTTTCCTGTCATTTATCTTCCTTTTCTAGTGTGTAAGCAACCCTACTACCCACCATCTAGGTCAGCCTACAAATGGTATAACTCAACCTCCACCACCCCTCTTCAATACTAGGTACTTATACATTAAACTAAGTCCCAATTGTTATCATGTTAAAGTTAAAAAAACCCAAGAAACCATATCCAAACCCTATTATGTCCAATTCCTCTAACAAAGAGCCTCTAATGGACACTGGGGCTAAAATTCGTGATCCCCAGTGTCCTCTAGACTTTAAGTAATTTCATTTTGATTGTTGGGATTATTTCCTGAAGAAGTAAGACTACTTTAGGTTTGTGAAGTTCCATATTTACTATGTGATATCTCCAACCACCTACCATTTCCTTGAGTTCATAACCTGGTTAGCCCCTGCATGTATTTCCCAAAGAAATTACACTACATCCTCCATAGGGGAATTTTTCCTTGAGGTTATAGTTGATCTCATCATCTAAGCGTTGTGTTTTCCTAATTTCCAAGATTCATTGTCATTCACTAAAGAATCATTGTCTAGGGATTACATTGAGCTATCAGTAGAGAATAATCAAGTTATTTTTACAATAATTTCCCTACCTTGGAACACCAATCCCCTAACTAGATGAAACCTACAATATGCATTTCTTCTCCAAAGACACACAAAAAATTCTAGCTTGAATCCTAGTACTGCCTGGGAAAGATGAGATAGGAAATGTAACCAAATCAACCTTAGGGTTTTTGAGTCACATGTTGAATCAAACTTTGGATTTAGATATACCTGCATATCTAATAAAATCCATTAATTTCCAGCTTTAGAACTTTCACATTGCCAATCTATTCAGATACCCTTCCATCCTAGTCTATCTCTTTTTGTACACCCACATGGAAAAATTCGAGTATTTGGGTCTGAGTAATTTTGAATCTAAGAGGAAGAGGAAGTCAATGGTTGAATGGAAGAAGTATTCAAAATAAATCATGAAAATCAAGGATTTACTGAGTTTTCATCCACCTTCATGGTCATTCCCTATATTATCCTAAATGGTACACCATCACTAAGGATCCTGCCACAATAGAAGAAGTTGCTCCAACTTAGCAAGGATACTAGGGTTTGAGATTGGTAATTGTTTCAGGATTTTATAAAAATTACACTGTATGGATATGAGGAAAGACCCTGCAAATTATTGATCTTCTTGCCTAGTGAATTTTCTCTTTGGAATTCATCAGATAGAGTGTGCATGTCGACCAAGTGCACTTTCTTCCCAGACATAGAGGACACATGTTTAAGATGGAAAATGTTGTGAGACCCTTCATAGTATACTCTAGGTAATCTATCACTCACGTTGATGAGATGATGAAAGACTTTCACTTTGAGTTGGGAGAAATATAGCAGTATGACCCTCACCAGGTCATCTCTGACAAAAGAATGATTTTCGTCTTAGTACCCTACTCTCATGAAGGTAGGCTAAAAATAGAATGGAAGGCTATTGAAGAGACCTATCCCATTAACTCAGAATTGGACACTGATACACCTTCATCCAAGGAAAAAACCTTGAAGAGAAACACTCTTGAAGCCATGGATATAGATGTGGAGAAAGCTCAATCATCAAAGAAGGCTAAAATACAAATTAACAGTGAGGGAGAAATGCAAGTAAAATTGGTAGAAGGTTCCTCTGATAAACTTAGATTTCAAATGTGTTTGGAAAATCCCAAGCATGTAGTACTTCCCAACTTTATAGATTTTAAAGGGCCAACAGTTATAGATGTAGCATTAAGGGATTACCAGGTAATTTAGGAAAAGAGTCAGAAAGTGAGAGGATATATGATGTCTCAATTGATCAAACATGCATCATCTTCTTCCTTCTAAACCAGATTGCTTTCAACCATGGACCTTGAGAGAAATCAACTAAAGATCTCTTTATTATATCCTACTATCCAGTTACTCCCTATTGGTGCTGAATTTAAAATAGTAGACTTATCTCTCAATACTCCTCAATTCCCTCTACATGAAAGATCAATTTTCATAGACGAACTCGGGAAACGATATACTATGACTTGAGCAAAGCTTCATTATTAATTAGTAGAGCAGAACAACTTTTGGAAAAGGCTTCTAGCAAAATTAAGCCTTGTATTTGTATAATGTGGGATTCAAGGAATTAATCATTAAGTTGGGTGTTGTTCCAAATCAAAGGGAGTCAACTAAAGCACTGATACAAGGGGTAGAGGATCAATTCCATTCACTGAAGCAGAAGCTAAAAATGCCTGGTACATAACACGTACAAACTATTGAATTGGTTGTTGTAGAGAAAGAAAAAGAGAAAATAATGACTCGGTTGACTGAAAGGAACAAAGAGATATTGGAATTAAAGGAGGAAGTTAAAGATTTGAAGCACACCATTAAAAGTCATATTTTTATAGTGGTGATTCCCACTAAATCAAATGATCCCTCGGAAAAGTTTTCAAAGGTGATGATTGAGCTCTCACTTTCTAAGGCAGAAATGAAGAAGCTCGAAGACAAAATAGCATTTATTCAAGAAGAATTTTCCACTAAGGATAAATAGTTAGGTTCAACGAAGTTAGAGGTTGAACAAACCTCTGGAAAACCCTTAGGAAGAGATAAAATAATTGAAGAGCACGGTGAAAGGAAATATGTCCCTAATTGAAGCTACACAAGTCATTTGGGGGGACATTATTCAACAAGCGTGCTCTATATGGGAATTATTTCAGGTTATTGAAAAAGAGAGAGATATAGTTGCTACTATCACTAAAGCTTTGGTTTCAGGAAAGAAGGAAATGAAAAGAGAGGCACAAAGGGCTAGAAGAATAATCAAATTCTTAAATGAAAAATCCCCAGTAGATTTGAAAGAAATGCATATCGTTGACAAAGCTTCAGTGAATGTGGAAATAAACAAGGCCATTGAGAAAAATTAGCTACACATTCAGACTGAGAACAAACTAGAGGCACCAAATATTTTTGTTGCCACTTTTGATGCTAGGATTGATTAGAGGGAAAGGGATGGATTACCAACATGTTGGGGTATAGATGGTAGTTTATTTTCCTGGGAAGCTTATGAGTAGGAATTAATAGTAGCACAATGCATATTGGACACATATTTGGAGAAAATTGTGGTGTTGAAAGGAAAAATAGTAGTCAATTTCCTTCAGAGGGACTTCCAATTGTTATGGTTGAGAAAGACCTTGTTTGAGTCCACATAAGACTACACCAAACTGTCAAACTTACAAGTGGCCTTCCACAGAATGAATCAATGCCCAACTCCAGACAAATTCCTTTGGGAAATATTTGGAAACTTAATTTAGTAGCTTGCATTTGAACTTAAAGATCTTAGTTCTAGTCCCCATGGGCCAAGTTCCACTGCCCAATGTTATTTTTCAACAAGAATTGTTCTATGCTACAACTATTACTTCAACAATTTCTAATAACATAAAAATTACAATTTCCCTTCTTCAATTAGCCAATTAAAATAGAGCCACAGTAGATATAACAATTTAAAAATGCACAATGAAATCTAGCCAAGAGACAAGACACACAATATTTGGTCAATGACTAGGGAAAAACCCCACAAGGGGGAAAACCCTTTGCAAATATTCTTCTATTAGACCATCTTCAAATGTTCAGCAGAGAGAGTAAATCATCAGGAGTCAAATTCAATCTTTGACTATCCAATATCCAATATCCAATTATGCCAATATGTCAAGAAACTATCCAAATTAGAGACAAGAGAGAGAGGGTTAACAAGAGTCAAATCTTGAGTAAATTTGTCCAACTCAATAGAAGTCAATGGCAGCAATGTGTTCCCTAAGAAGTCAATAGCCAAAGATCAAAACAATACCTTAGCAGCCCCGTGAAAGGTATTCCAACTCGGCCTCCTTATTTGGTCAACCAGAAGTCAAAACAACCCAATTATAAGCAGTCAAACTTGGTCAATGCATAGAAGAAGTTTGTGGTCAAAGTCTGCAATTTGGTCTGTAGTCAAAGTTGTTAGATTTCCTTAGATTTTATGCCAATAAATGCGTCCTACAAGAATAGAGATACTCCCCCCAAAAATGCATTCAAAACATGCCAAACACACCCAAGTCAATGCTCGTTAATGCACTACAATAGGTCTGAAATTCAGCCAATTTGAAAAAAGCACTTGTCCCTTCGAAACATGTGAGAGATCCCTGCAATTCCGAAGTTTTATGAACCAATCAAATGAGGAAAGAGAAGAATGTGTTGAGTATATGTGTGCCAAATGAGAAGGACTTGACTTAAAATTATATGAGTTGGAGGAGGGATTATTTTTCTTCCAGGTCAACTTGAAAAAAATTCATCCCTTGGGCTTCACTTCAAAAATATACTTTTCCTTGTCCAAATTGAGTGGTTCAAAATTCAATTTTGGTCCTCTTAGAAAGAGGAATTTATTGCAATGGTTGAAATTTTTCACTGAGCTTCCAAATTAACACTTACTCTTAGCTAGGGATAAATTCCTACTGGACCATGTGAATATATCATGTCATGTGTGTCTCTTCTCATCTATTCTTGTCTTTGTTTATCTCATGTTGAAAACTCTCGAATCTAAAGAAGAAGAATTATTGTAGGGGATCCACAGCTACCACCTTGACTCTATCACCATTGGGGAGATTCAACTATCACTCGAAATCATCATCGTTGAGTAACCATGGCTACCACCCTGAACTAAAGACAACGGGTGAGATCAACCTATGCCAATGCATAGGGATCACACTGTATCCCAACGTCCTTGAAAATAGTTGAGGTAAAATTACTAGAGGTAAGGATCACACTCTACTCTATTGTCCCTAATTATCCTCAACAGTCAAATGGTAGAAAACTTTCAATCACCAGCTTGGGCGAGATTCACCTACTACAAGGGGTATGGATTGTTAATATGGAAAAATCATGCACACATTTGCACAAGTTAGATGACCCTCAAAGTCAAACAAAAAAATCTACAATTGAATATATTCCAGCTAAAGACATCATGAAAATGAAAAATCAAAAGCTTTCCAAAGCTCAATTTAAAAAATCAAATTGTGTAGGCACTTCAAGGTTAGAAATTAAAAACCATGTGGTTGTTTCTTCAATTGCCACGTGGGTCAACCAAAGTCTGAGTCGGCAATGTGGGACCATTTCACATAAGTTAAAATGGGATTCCCTAACATGGACCATCCCAGGAAAGCCGATTTCGAGTCGATTTAGAGATATTTAGCCTCCAAGGGATCCTCTTGTCCTTCCTTCAAGCCATTTTCTCATTAATGAGATAATAACTTGAGAGAAAGACAAGAGGATCCTTTGGGGGATGAATATCTCCATGTCAACTTGAAATCAACTATCCAAGGATGGTACATGTCAAGGAATCCCACTTAAAATTATGTGAAGTTGTTCCAAATTATTGACTCAGACTTTGGTTGACCCGTGTGACTATCAAAGACACAACCGCGCGGTTGATAATTTTTTCCTTTGGAGTGCCCGCAATGTTTTATTTTTTAAATTGGACCTTGGAAAAATTTTGATTTTTTATTTTCATGATGTCTTTGGCTGGAAGAGCTTCACTTGTACATTTTTTTTCTAACTCTGAGTGTCATATGACTTGTAAAAATGCGTGTGCGATTTTTCCATATTAACAAGGATCAAACTCTATCCATAAGAGAAATTTTGAGGTCTAAAATGGGCCTAAAAACAAAAATGTACAACAAAAATCAGCTTTATAAGAACCAATGGGGTGCAAGATGATGATGTCAACCATGGGGGATAATTCAACATGTTTGGAGTAAAAATGTAAAAAGATTAAAAAATAAAAAGATAAAAACAATTTTTTCAACTATGTTTGCTTAAGGGGGCATGACCGAGGTTCAGAGTTATTCGAACCAACTAAAAACACCCTAACTATTGGCCCTTTTAGAAAAACCTGCATAGCATAGGCTACGGTCTCACCCGAAGCAGTATTGGGGGATACTAGAATCAGGTTTCTGCATCCAGAGGCCTGTGTGATGGTCTTCCCGAGGATCTATAGCTTAGATCTGCCTTCGCATAGATCTATTCCTTCTGACTGTCAACTAATGAAACTCTATCGAAATGACCTTCAGATCTTCGCGAAGGTACACGATTAAACTTAAATTGCATAGAAGGTACAAAATTACTACTTTCGCGCAATAAATCGTATCCCTAGATCTTCCTTCATGTAGATCTACCCTTTTCCGAACAGTTAATTACAATGAATATATCTAATACTTGTGAAAGTAGTTAATTACCCTTATCCAGGTTTTTTTCAACTATGTTGGCTTAAGGGGGCCTGACTCAGGTTCAGAGTTATTCATGGCAACCAACAAAACCCTAGCTGCTGGACCTTTCGGTAACAACCTGCGTATCGCAGGCTGCAGTCTCACCTGAAGTAGTATTGGGGGATGTTAAAACTAGGTTTCTACATCCAGAGGCCTGTGTGATGGTCTTCCCAAGGATCTATAGCTTAGATCTGCCTTCGTGCAGATCTATTCCTTCTGACTTTCAACTACTGCAACTCATCGAAATTAACTTCAAATCTTCGTGAAGGTACATGATCATACTTAACTTGCATAAAAGGTACAGATTTACTACTTTCGCACAATAAATTGTATCCCTAGATCTGCCTTCGTGTAGATCTACCCTTTTCTAAATAGTTAATTACAATATATTTATCTAATACTTGTGAAGGTAGTTAATTACCCTTATCCAGGTTTTTCCAACTATGTTGGCTTAAGGGGGCCTGACGCAGGTTCAGGGTTATTTGTGCCAACCAACAAAACCCTCACTACTGGCCCTTTCGACACGTACATAGGTTGTAGTCTCACCCAAAGTAGTATTGTGGGATGTTACAACTAGGTTTCTGCATCCAGAAGCTTGTGTGATGGTCTTCCCTAGGATCTATAGCTTAGATCTACCTTCGAACAAATCTATTCCTTTTGACTTTCAACTACTGCAACTCTATCAAAATGACCATAAGATATACGCAAAGGTACACAAACGTACTTAACTTGCATAAAAGGTACATATTTACTACTTTTGCACAATAAATCATATCCCTAGATCTTCCTTCGTGTAGATCTACCCTTTTCTGAATAGTTAATTACAACATATCTATCTAATACTTGTGAAGGTAGTTAATTACCCTTATCATGCATAAATATTATAGATCCCATAGTTTCGCGCAGTAAATACACTTTAATTCATAGAAAATAGATCACTGAGTGAAGATGCATAAACTTAAATAGAAATAAAGAACAAAGCATAGATGCAATAGATTCGATCCAAAACAGTCTTTATTGGGTTTAGCATTCAGTTACAGACTCTTTTTGCCTTGCGTATTCAGTTGTAGGGGCCCGTGCACTCAGCTGCGGAATTACCAAGGTCTTCATGCACTCAGTTGCAGGAGCCTTCCCCTTTCACCTAAGTACAAGAAACAAACCTTTCTTGCCTTAGCACCTTTCCCTTACAATGATACTTTATCAAAATTTCTTCTCCAAGACTCACTTAGACTCAACTATATATAGCCTTTTCATTACAATACCATGGCCCACGGACCATGGGTTAGTCTCAAAACCAACCTATCACCTACCGATACAAGGGACTATTTCCCCTTTGAATCTTACTTAGCTTCATGCTCTGCTTCCTCATTTCACAGAGACTTTCCAATATTTGATAAAAACTATTACAAACTTGGCTTTTACTGACAAATTTTACCCTAGGGATCTCATCCCAACAAGCCCCCAACACAAACATGGTGACTTGCCCTCGATTCACTCAGCTGACTTCTCCAATTTGTGGCGGAGTTTGCTGAACTCAATCTTCAAGACTTCAATGTCTGTTATGCTCCGTACAACAGCCTGTTGCACTTACTCAACCAGCTTCTCTATAGTTGGTCCCTACATCGTGAGGTGCATGGTCCTCTGTGTCTACTGGAAAATTTTCAGCTTCTCTTGGATAGCCAAAGTAACCTAGCTCACTTCCTCTATCCATGGTTGAAGCTGAGCCTTCAAAACTTGTTCCTTGTATTGTAGCTCCTCAACCTGTGCCTGTAGTTCCTTCATTTCCTATAAGCGTGCGAAGTGCTGGATTGGCGCAAAAGTGCACGTAGTCGCCTTGATATTGTCGATTTTATATTGTGCCTCTCTTACCTCTGTACCCAATCTTTGCAAATTTGAGTCCTCTTGCAAAGTGGTCCATAGCTCCATTGCATTTTCAAAGATAAAATTTTAGCTTGTTATGGCATTATCCAAGGTCATCATATATTCCTTGATGGTTGCGCCACGCTGCTCCTTGACCTCTAGCGGAGTAGTCGGCTGCAACTTCAATTGTAGTTCTTAGATATTCATCTAATTTAAAATAAAAAATAACTTGGCCTACCTCTTCTTTGGACTGTCGTATTGCAGCAGCCAATTTTCCAACCTTTGTTGACGCGACCGCATCCTCTGGAATGTGTAGCTTTGGTACTAAGTTACACGCTCGTGTAATTGCAGCTTCGAGGCTACAATTTTGCGCGACGAGATCTTCTTTTTTCCTTAGGACCCTAAACCATCTCGATGAAGATATATTCATTGTTCATTTTAACTTCACTGATCACTGATAGCGCACTGTTCTCTAATCTGAAGCTCATTAGAGATCCCTTGATGAAGCATGTGGAGGGTTTGAAGTGGCAGTGCGGCTAAATTGATACCCACTTCTTTGATCTTTCCATCTGGGCGTTGTCTTCCTCTAAATTGGTGCACAATTTTCCTTTTGGCATGGAAATGACTTTGAGGTCCGGAGTCCATTCTATTTCCATGATACTCACACTCACCAGTTGTAGGCACTTTTGAACCTAGCTTGCTTGTCCAACGCTCACCTGAATTCTATATGTCTGAATCTACAACTCGCACAGGCCCTTATGGACACTCCCTAGTGTCTGCGTGTATTGTTGCTCGAACTGTTGCCATAGTTTAATTGTTGTATCTAGGACCTTGTCCCTAATCTCATCCAAGTCCCCTTCAGTGAGGACCATTGGATCTGCATGCGCCTGTTTGTCCGATTTTTGCTTCTTCCTGAGTCCAAAAGTTGTCTCCTTTTGTTGCTTTGACAACCTGAAAGGAGTGGTCTGTACATCACCCTCACTTGCTTCCTGCTTGGACTGTTCCTATTCTTGAATATGCTAGGAAGCTGATGCTTTGACTTCCATCGTGTCTGATTTTTTGGCGTGCTCTTTCTGAGCACACTCGTTTCCAACAGATGCCTTAGCAGCAACGTCTTTATTCTTTTGAGCAGCCCTCTCTCGTGTTGTTTCTTGCTCAACTTCCTTCTTCTTCTGCTTAGCTATTGTCTGCATGGAGGAGCTCTCTCCTCCTTTACTGATTCCTATGCCAAGATGTGTGGCTCCCACCACTTTGTTGGCCATAGTCCCACGATTTCCTGCACATCGTCCTCCATAACTAAGTATGGAAACTTGTGCCATATATTTTTATGGTCTCGCCTTGCCTAAATAGATATATTATGGAAGTCAGCCTTAAATTATGCAAAGGACCGAAACTACTCAAAAAAGGTTGAAGATAACCTTGGCCTTTGACTTATGACTGTGCGGAGTTCCATCTCGACCAACATCTAGAATACCTTTGATTTCGTGATCCTCTCTGAATCCTTTTTTTCCCACAACGAAGCGAACTTCACTACCTCTGGTAATTCTTCATCCTATGGAGGGAACTAACTCTCCTCCAGTAGTCGCCATGCGACTAGTACAATTAGTAGAAGGAGCCAGGCATAGTGAAATTCCTTGTTTTCCTCTTGTGCTTCACAACAGTTTGCTAAGAATTACTTGCAAAGGTACTGTGCTCAGTTGTACTATACCCCCTTTGTGCACTGTGCAGCCAGGAAAATTACTAGCTTGGAAAATCATCCGCATGACATTTTCTCATGATATTCTTGGCCAAAATAGGAGTGGAAAACTACACTTCTTGGTCTGTAATTGAGGGGATGGAGTACCCTCACAACTTCTTGACTAGTCCAAACTTAGTTTTCATCTTATCCGCAAGCTCCTTCTCTTTGCTCTTGGCCCCAAACTCCTTGGCGGGATCCACCCCTTTGTAGGGAAACTTCATAATTTGATGGATCAACATATCTATTATGGGGACGGGTTTTCCTAACCAAAAACACCCATCATGTACCAGTGCGAGAAATCAGTGCACACAAATAGTATTGATAATTGACTGGTGGAAGTGTGGTAAACATGGCATATGTATCAATCTGACCTGCTCGATGCCTTTTACCTATTTAATTGGTTCCATCCTTGTGACCCTAGTCTCTTTGTAGTAAATCTTGGTCATGTATTTATTGGTGGCCAAATGAGGAAATCACTCATGGTCGGCGAGATCCCAATCCTCCAACTTTAACACTGGGATACGTGTTAAGAGCGTGCCTTCAAAAATTACTTCTTGTGGTAAAAGTTGCATAGAGACCATGAATTTTCTTGAATCTGGGTCCTTGGTTTACCTTTTCTTTCCCTTTCTGTGGAGGGGTATACACCAGAAGCCTAGTGAGAGGCTCACTCTCATCAACATCTAACTCCTCCACTCCATCACAGATTTCTTCTGCGTCCAAATCCACGGGTTCCTCCGGCTGCTTTGCCTTGTCCTTTCTTACCTTCTACCGACCCTTTGTAGGGTTCTAGATTGGTGACTACCTCATCATTACAGATTGTGGTGTCTTCTTCTTCTCCTTAGCAGTCAATTGCTTCGACTTAGGTGACTGCGGTGCCGTAGGCATGGAGGCGTGGCTTCCCTTAATGAAATTTCAAGGGTTTTCGCTTGAGAAACAACGACTTCGGAACTTATTGGCTTAGACATTTGTTCAAGGACAAGCTTCTAGTTCCACTTTGGTAGTCTCGCAAATGTTGGAGTAGAAACAAATCCTCCCAAACCTATCGATTCATATAGCGGGAAAAATAGGGCTTATACCAATCTTTCATAAAGAAAAGTGTTCTTCGATAGACCAACATGCCACATTTATAGGTGATTTTGAATTCAAATCCAATCGTTCCCTCCATTTTCTAATCATAAATGCATCTTTGGCAGTAGATCTCCAAAGATTTTTTCCATAAATGTCGCTTACCCACTCCTCCTAACAGGATTTTTTCTATCCAATCATGAATAGTGACTTCAACGGCTACTTGTGGACTTGTCTATGTAGCACCATCCCTTATGGCATGGCTCATCCATCGCAGCTTCATCTGTCACAGCTTCTTCTGTCGCAGCTTCTTCTGTCGCAGTACTTGCGTCTAGCACACAACATCGATATTGCATTTTCCACTTCTTCAGGTGGTGTAATTTACAGTCCCGCTCTCCCTTGCAACTGCCTGGAGCACTAAGACCATCCTACTACCATATAGTCACCGCGTAGGGGTAGGATCCCCTATATACAACTTCAGTCAACTTCCATTTACCTTTCCCAGGAACAATTTGCCATTCAACTTCGTGAGCTGAACTGTGCCACCATCCGTGATTTCCTTGACTACATAGGGTCCCAACTAGTGCATTTGAAATTTACCTGGGAATTTTGATAACTTACTATCATAGAGTAGAATCAAATCATTCTCCTTGAAAGTGTGCAGCTTAATATGCCTATCATGACAGGCCTTCTCACGTTCCTTTTGTACTTTTTGGTGAAATCGTGCAAGAAACTGGTCTTCTTCCAACTCCATTAGTTGTGTGAGCCATTCCTCCAGGCTCTCGTGATCCAACATATCTGTCAAAGCTGCAATGTGTAGGATTGGCAAAATATATTCCATGGGCATCATCGCCTCGATCCCATAGACCAACCTAAACAGGGTTTTCCTTGTATGCCCACAGGACTGCTGGTATGCGCACATCCCAATCATTCCTCTTTGCGTTACATACCTTTGTCAATGCATTATCCAGAATCTTATTGAATAATTCCATTGTACCATTGGCTTGGGGATGAGAAGGTGTACTCTTCTGATGGTACACCCGTAATTCTTCAAGCATCACGCTGATTATTTCATTCAGGAAATGCGTACCCCTATCACTCATTAATATCTTAGGGCACCCAAACCATGTTAAGACATACTCAAACAAGAAGTTCGTAGTTGTAGCATCAATACAATCCTTCATTGGCTCCGCTTCCGTCCATCTGGTCAAGTAATCTATCACAATAATAATGTACTGCACACCTATCTTCCTTCATGGTGGTTGCAGTATCGAAACTACAAAGTCAATTGCCCATTTATCTAATACTTGTAACGAAACCTGAGGGTTTAAGGGAAGTTCATCTCTTTGTGAAGGCTTGCCCATCCTTTGGAAAGCATCACATGCTTTACAAAATGCCTTAGAGTCTTTATGAATTGTTGGCCACCATAACCCAATGCGCAGAATATTTTGCGTGGTCACTATACCTGCATAGTGTCCTCCCTCCACTCCTCCATGTGCTTCAGTGAGAATACTAGGGCGCTCAAACTCTGGAACATATCAGCGCAATATTTCATCTGTTCGCATCTTACACAAATGTCCTGCTATAACAAAAAAATCAGCAACACGGACCACCATTTTCTTCTTCTGCTGAGTAGAATACCCTTCCAGAGTTGTTCCAGTAGACAAAAACTGAATTATATCTACAAAATTATCATCCACAACACGCACAACAAAGAGTTGCACCTCTGGAAATCCTTCTTCCAAATTGGTTGGTTCTTCGCTTGTCTCAATCCTGGATAGATGATCTGGTCCTGCATTCAACCATCCGGGCTTCACAATCACTTCAAAATCATATTCCTGGGACAAAAACAATCACTTACAGATCCGCCCCCAAACACAGGCTTCTTGACTGGGTACTTGAGAACAGAGTGATCTATGTACATTTTGAAGTGTGCACCCAGCAAATAATTTCGAAACTTCTACAGTGCATAGACCATCCCCATCCCTTCACACTCTGTAGTGGAGTAATTATTTTATACCTTCGATAGTTTCCTACAAGAAAATTCTATTGGGTGATCAATATCACCTTGGCCAAGCTGGGTCAATACCGCACCCAACACAATGCATGAGGAATCTGCATGCACATGGAACTCTTTCTTCCAATCCAGAAATACCAAGATGGGTGCAGTCACAATCTTGTCCTTTAACACATCTAGGCTCTGTTAACACCCCTCATCCCAACAAAAATTGACATCCTTCTTTAATATTTTCTCCATCAATGCAATTATGTGGGCATAAGATTTGATAAACTTCCTATAGTAACCTATGTGGCCCAATGTTACATGCAACTGCTTAACATTCTTGGGGGCTTCTAAATTTACAATCACTACGATCTTCACAGGGTCCACCATCAATCCTTGCTTGCATACTACATGGCCTAGAAAAATTCCAAAAGGCACACATAATATACATTTCTTCAAGTTCAGAGCGATCTAGTACCTGCGACATGTGTCCAACATGAGGCATAGACTCGCAACATGGCGCTTGACCACTCCAAACATAGTCTAGTCATCAAAATAAACCTCTAGGAATTTATGAATAAACTCCTTAAACGGTATGATTACTACCCTGGAGAAGATCATGGGTGCATTCTTCAACCCGAATGGCATTACTATATACTGAAAGAAACCCCACTCCATCATGAAGGTTGTCTTTCTACGATCCTCTGGTGAAATCTTTATATGATGGTATCCTGAGAACCCATTACTGAATGAATAAGCCTCTTTTCCTCCAACATTCTCTAGCACTTCATCTGTAAATGGTATTGGAAATGGATCATGCACACTTGCATCATTCAACTTTCTTAGATCTGTGCATATCCAAATTTCACCTTGTTGTTTCTTTTCCTCAACAACCATTGGGCTCACCAAATCAAATTCTTTTACTCACTCAATGTTCTATCCTTCAAAATCTTATCAAGCTCTTTGCACACCTTTTATTTATATTTCAGATTGAGCCAATAAGGTCTCTACTTTACGGGCTTTGTGTCAGGTTTCAAAGTAATTTTCATTACACCCAAATCTCCCACGATACCCTTCAGATCAGAGAACTTTGTTGGGAATAGATCCTAGTATTTGCACAACTGTTTGGCCACCTTATCGACTGTATCTTCATCCCAATATTCTCCTATCTTCACGAACTTAGGCTCTGTGTCAAATCCAATCTTTACTTGCCGGTTTTTCAACGGTTTTGTTACATTAGGGTTCTCTGTCTGAGGTCCCTCAAAATCGTGTTGTCCCTCTAATTTTGGAATGTTAATATTCCTCGGGTCTTCTTCTTCCTCCTCAATAGTCAAATTATAACATTCCAGTCCATGGCTTGGCTGTGTACTCCAATCTAGATGAGTCCATTCTATCGGTTCCTTAGGCTTCCTGGAGATAGTGACTTTTATCTCCTAAAATGCTTCATCAATGCATTTGAGCCCATCCTCAAAGTTAAACGTTAGTAAAAAAAAATTCTCTTAAGATGTCCCATTCAACTGTCCCATGGCAAAGCTCTGTTTCCAAATACCAGTTCATTGGGATTGTATCTAAGGTATGATAGAAGATATGCATCCATTCTAGTTGTGTCTCTGTTCCCCAAGCTCTAGTCCACCGCGCCAAATTCTCGCGAGGATCATCCTTCCCACTGTACTTCTCAGTCATCTTGGTATTACAATATCCAACCATTAATCTCATTATCCTTCTATGTTCCTTCCGACTAGCAAATTTCTCCTTGTGCACACCCCACCAAAGGGTAGGTGTACAATGTAGTGCCAATTCAAGCACTTGGAAGTGATTTTCTTCAGGAATTTCCCTTTCAAATTCATCCAAAAACATATGTTGATATGTTGATATGTTTTCGTCATCATATTACACTAGAGCATAGATACTTCATGCAACTGATTCTTCCAGTGCTTGAGCTCTTCATCAGAGTCTGAGGTACAAGAACTATGCTTATCCCATGCAATTCATCCACCGGTCATAGGATTGATCCAATATTCATCACGCATTGTGATTTTGTATATCTGAACCAGATCATCATCATCCTCCACAAAGTCGTGAACAGGATCAGTATAGCGCGCTCCCTCAGCAGGGTTTAGTGGCACTATAAACCTAAGCACCTTCCTTTCAAAAGTCATCTTCCGTTTCTTCAAGGTTATTATCGTGTCCATTTCAAAAGCCTAATCAATTTCTAGTAGCGCAGAATACAAATTACTGTCATCTACTATAACTATTACTTCAAAATATGCCAGAGCACTTGCTCCTTCAATATCTTTCGTCACACCGTATAAGCGCCCCATCAGAATAATCTTCTTTTGATTGGCCATGCATAGCTGTATAGGAGACCATTACAGCGTAGGTCATCCCATCCTTTCCCATGTTTCTTTAGGCATCACATTTACGTCTGACCCCAGATCAAAGATTACCTGGTTTATTTCATACTCTCCTATCTTTGCGGTCTGCTTCTTATGCTTACCTAGCTTCCTCACAACACGTTGTTCTAATTTAAGCTTAGCATTACCCGTGAATTTGTCTATTGGCTCTTGGAGTCCTTCTACTACCTTCTTATCACGTAGAAAATTCATACAAGTCTTTAGAAAAGTGGCTAACAGTGAAGGATCTACCTCCTTCGTTGCACTAGTTTCCGACACTTTCTCCTGACTTCCTGAGGTGGAGGCCTCAACAAGGCTCTTCTTTGCTTCCATGAAGGTCTCTTTAGCTTTATTAAGTTCAAAGTCTACTTCTTTCTCGCTAGCCTTACACCCCCAACCTTTAGCCTCAAGTTGCTTTCCCTTGTCTTCTCCTATGGCCATACCACTTCTTGTCACTATATTTACACTATGATCTTCTTTGCGAGGCTCTGCTCTCATCATCTAGATGTTCAGCGTAGGTTGCTGGATTGGCTTCTTATTTTCTTGCATCTTTGTTATAAGGATTGGGTAATCTTCTATCACATGGTTGAACTGTCTACAATATTCACATGATGGATTTGTGGGGTTTTGGCAATCTTGCGCGAAGTGTTTTGCTTCACCACAGTTGTAGTAAATAATCTACCCATGAGCCTTGCCAACCCCTCCTCCTCTTCCTCTTCCACGACCTTGGAAACCTCCACGCACTACACTCGCACCTTTCTCTTGAGGTTGATTTTCTGCCTGCATTCGGTAGCTAGGGGTATTATCGATCATTAGTTCATAACTTTGACAATGGCATTCATCATGACCTATAGACTTGCAAAAGTTGCAAAACACTATTGGGAGGTTTGTACAAACTTCTGTAGTAAATGGAAATTATATGTTGCATGTTGTCTAATAACCTAACAAATAACGCACCATGGCAAAAGTCCTGTGCTCGGCCCAACGGTATTTTATGGCTTTAGGGGGATAGGACCTCCCCCGATAAGGTAATTCTGATAAACTAGACAATGGCCCTTATCGTGACCATGGCCCTTTCATTTCAAGCACCAAACTTCCGGGCAAACTTCAAGCTAGGCCTCCTTTCCTTTCTTCAGTCTTTGCAACTCCAAGTGCAGGATTTCCAGCTACGAGTGAATCTGATGCACTCCAATGTTTGTATAATGTATTGGTGAGGCTTCCAATCTCATGGTGATATCTATCACCTCTGCTGGGGTTGCTATCTTCTCCTATGACAACAACAGTCTTAAGTGTAGTAAGAGCGACGTGATATACCAATCCTGATGTTGGGAATCTGAAATCACCATATTGGCCTGCCTGTTCAGGAATTTTAACCTCTTATCGAAATCCCAGGATGACTCACTTACATTTTGTTGAATTTATTTGAACTCAGTTACGGACTTCTCCTTTGACTTAGGCTTTCTAAACTCTTTATTTAGTGCCTTTTGGGTTTCTCCCAATGTCGCATTGCGGTTATCGGTGCAATACTTGATGTACCATGTTAATGCTCGGTCTTGTAAAGTTGTGACCATATGTGATTTATTGATGTTATCATCTGTAATTTGTTGTGTTGTGGAGGTGGAGGTGGAGTGGATGGATGAGGTATTCACGAGATACCCTACATAATCAATTGTACCATACTTCGGGTGTACTTAGGACTGTCCCTTCATCGTCACTCGAAAGGGATTCGATCAACGGACTATACTCAGAGCCTAATTCTTTGTTTTGTCTGAAGGGTTTTCCACTTCATGTAGTTCCAAACATCAAGGTAATGACATAACCTATTTTTCACATAGCAACATTGTAATCCAAGTTTTTAGTGATTTGAAGTAGTTACCTTACGATCCCTTGAAGAGATTATGCTCTGCTTCATTGTAACTGACAGTTGTATCGATTTCGAACTTAATAAAAATGCTACGATTGTTTGATCAATCCAGTTATTCTTGACCAGCACAATGTTGTTTTCTGAAGCTTCTAAGCACGTCACCATCTTTGGAGTCCACACAATAGGGCTGTCAAGTCTCCATGTACCTTGATTGTCCGCTAATCTAGACATCCACTCTTGCAATTCGCTAGGGAAGAAACATAAAAAAAAAAATCGGTTTCGTCTAGGTATATATATCTAATCAACCACTGCTCCTTGGATAACTGTGGGTTTCTGTTCTCCTGAGATACAACTATGTGTTGCTTGCGATTGATCCTCTTCTCAATTTCTTTCCTGGTAGGGAACCACTTATTCAACATCACACATTCCTCATATTGATCTCAGTCCCAGCAACATAACCATTTGGGGCCTAACCCAAGTTCAGAGTTATTCGCATCAACCAAAAAAACCCTAGTCGCTGGCCCTTTCGGCAACAACCTGCATAGCACAGGCTGTAGTCTCACCCAAAATAGTATTGGGGGATGCTAGAACCAAGTTTCTGCATCCATAGGCTTGTGTGATGGTCTTCTCGAGGATCTATAGCTTAGATCTGCCTTTGCGCAGATCTATTCCTTTCAACTATAAACTACTACAACTCTATTGAAATGACCTTCAGATCTTCGCAAAGGTACATGATCGAACTTAACTTGCATAAAAGTTATAGATTTACTACTTTTGTGCAATAAATTGTATCCTTAGATTCACCTTCACGCAGATTTACGCTTTTCCGAACAATTAATTACAACAGATCTATAGAATACCTATGAAGGTAGTTAATTACCCTTATCATGCATAAATATTATAGATCCCACAGTTTCATGCAGTAAATACACTTTAATTCATAGAAAACATGTCATTGAGTGAACATGTATAAACTTAAACAGAAAGAAGGAACAAGGCACAGATGCAATAGATTTGATCCAAAACAATATTTATTAGATTTATCATTCAGTTATAGACTCTTTCTGCCTTGGGCACTCAATTGCAGGGGCCCATGCACTTAGTTGCGGACTTACCAAGGTCTCAACACACTCAGCTGTAGGAGCCTTCCCCTTTCACCTAAGTATAGGAAACAAACCTTTCCTGCCTTAGCACCTTGCCCTTACAATGATTCTCTATCAAAAATTATTTTCCAAGACTTGCTACGACTCAACTATATATAACCTTTTCATTACAATACTGTGGAGTATCAAGGAAGGTATGTTCTGATGGTTATTTTAGTATCTTTTCATTAGAACTTAAAAGCCTTTTGCATTAGAAACTTAGATAATGATGAGGATTTATAACGAAACACGAGATATTAATAGGAAACATTGATAATTGTCATTCCTATGTGCAGGATGGAGGAAAAATGGAAGGTGGCCATTCCAAAGGAAAAGACAAGGATGAGCTAACTGCTGTCCCTTTGACGGGAGACCGCAAGCAAACTATATCAAAACGGATCAACCCAGGAAAGGAAGCGGAGATACCAGCACGGAGCAGAAAAGGAAAGAAGTGACGCAGGATTAATGATTCTGCGAATCCCTCAGGATCTTAGATCTTGAGGGATCGTTATTTTATCTATTTTCTGTATCTAGATATCTCTGCCATCTTCCTTATATAAGGGATAGCGCAGTTGGCTAGCGGGGAGGAATTTTTACGTAATTGTTGTTCCATTTAGTTGTTGTTCCATTTCAATTGATGTTCCATTTCCAGATTGTTAATTTGTTGTTTTATTTACTTTCCATTTCTTAAGGACAGTCTCAGGCTGTAGTGAGCATCAGCATCTGCTATTTGGCTCCCAGACCTCTGATCTGCTCCCATTAGCTATGAAAGGGATGGGTTATTGCTACTGAACCCTTGGCTAATGTGCTGTTCTATTTCATTGCTATTTCCTTTACTTGCCATTTCATTTCTATTCATTAAGGACGATCTCTGGCTGTAGTGAGCCCTAGCATCTGCTACCTGGCTCCTAGACCTCGGATCTATTCTCATCAGTTACGAAAAGGGATGGGTTATTGCTACCGAACCCTTGGGTGATGTGTTGTTCTATTTCATTGTTATTTCCTTTACTTGCCATTTCATTTCTATTCATTAAGGATGATCTCAGGCTGTAGTGAGCCCCAGTATCTGCTACCTGGCTCCCAGACATCGGATTTGTTCTCATCAGTTACGAAAAGGATGGGTTATTGCTGCCGAACCTTTGACTGAAGCAATGCTTGGTGTGATTTAGCCTTTTGAAGTAGTAGACACACATCTATTTATTTTTGTAGTTTTTAAACATCTGTACTACAAGCATTACCCTGACAAGTGCTAAGCCTCAGACTGAGACACTCTTTGAAATAGCCAGACGTTCTCGGATTGACATATTAATGTGAGGTAACTAGAGGTGAAAGAGACCCTTTTTATAGCTCTACATTTTGGCGCCATTGCCGGGGAAAGAGTGTAGCCATTTGTTTTTTTCAGGGTAGTGCACGAACCTGCTAGGGAAGAATTGGGTTTTGAAAACAAAAGGTAAGAACCTACGTGCGAAGCATGTAAAAGCCATGCTCCTTTTCCCGCTTTCCTGTAGATTTGCTGCTATCTGCTTAAGAAAGATTTAGTAGTTAAATTGAGTGCATGACTAAGCAGAAAAAGCAGAAGAAAAATCCCAAACCTTTACCAAAGCTAGAAAAAGCTAAGGGGCTGGTGACCCTTGGTCGATCAACATTCATAGAGGAAATCTATAAGAAAGCCGAATCTCAGCCTTCAGTAGGACCCAGAAAAGTTACTTCCAAGTAGCCTACTAGTTCCCTTCAGGCCACAGGTTCACCATCTATAGCCTTTGCTGAGGTGCATAGTCAAACTGACGAACGGGGACTTTCAAGAAATTGAAAATTCTATTCCAAAACGATTGCAAGAAGGGAATCTCAGTAATCTTTATGAAGGAGAAGGGGAAACTGGGGAAACTGGGGAGCCAAGATCTCCTCCTAGGATAACTTAGCCATTGAATAGCCCAGACAAAGGAAGTGCGGTAAAAATTATTATTGAAGAAACCCCATCCCCTCAGACAGAAATCCTAGATAGAGGAAGTGCTATTAAAACCGTTCCTGTTAAAGACATTCCTCCTCAACCTAGGAATACCCTCTTAGATATTCCAGAAGGTTATTGGCATATATTTGACCCAATGGCTCAAAATCTGCCAAACACCAAACCTCTACATTACAATACCCCATAGTGGATTCTGCAGCAAATGCCCCTATGAAAGCAATTCCCCTTCAACACATCCCTACATTTCACGGACTTACATCAAAAGACTCGGATGCATTTTTATTTGAATTTGATGTACTGTGCAGGGGATATGATTACACCACTGACCCCCAGAAACTAA
>APFE031152852.1:3075-36219 GCA_000404065.3 Pinus taeda
GAGGAGAGAAGATTGTAGGCCAGCGCCTATGTACTAGTACTTAAGCTAGTACAAAAGCAAAGGGGAATCTTTGGAGGATTGTAGCAGGTAGCAGCCTGCGTACTAGTAAATGGATCGGCTAGTACAAGAGCAAAGGGGGTTGTAGCTCCCGTACTGGTATAAGACTGCACCAGTACAAATATTGTAAAAGGATTTCTTATTAAGAAGAAGATTGAGATGACTTGCAATAGGTGGTTTTCTCCCGCATTGGGTTTCCACCTTATATCATGGTGTTCATGTGTGTGCCTTATGTGTGATGATCTATTCTATGTTACTGCATTTGTTAACTGATAGTATGGTTGATAATGTTCTAATGCACTCATTGAAGATCAATTAACTTAATCATAAGAAGTTGTGGAAGTAGCATATATGAATCATAGTTTGGAAATTAAAAAGTTTTATTAATGTGATAATACTGATTCACCCCCCCCCTCTCAGTACTATTTCCAACAATTGATATATGCTTTATGATGGTTGATATATGTTATATGATGTTTTGATATATGCTTAGACATGGTGTTTAGTATATGTTTTGGTATCTATATTTTGATGATGTTTCTATATGTACACCCGTGTATGGATGTAAATATTGTAATGAGCTATGTTATAAAGCTTCACTATGTGGTATGGGTGTCATGTTATTATGCTATCATGTGGTTATGTTATCATGATGTTATGATGTCATATGAGTTGACACATAGCAGGATGATCATTGTAAATATCATAATGGGTTGTGTTATAAAGCTCCACTATGTGGTATTGTTTCATGATGTTTTTCCTTGAGCAGGTCTTTCATTGTAAATACTACATCGAGATGTGTTATAAAGCTCCATGAGCAGTATGTCTGCTTTCAGCATGTTGTTGAGGTATATGTGTGATTGAACAACAAGGACGTGTCCCCCAAGGGGGAGGGTTCTGTAACAACCCTATTGAAAATTCCGTGTAATAAAGTTAAAAACAATAACCATGAATGAATGAGACAGTTATTCCAAGATGAATGTTGGGAAAGACATCCTTGGGGGTGTTCGTTTGGTTGTTTATGGCTAAGGAAATGGATAAGGGATTAAAAGGTATTTTGGCACATTTGTTTATGAAAATAATGGATTAGGAGAAAAAGGAGGTGAAAGGTCACAAGTTGCATGTGATGAGGAAAATGAAGGAAAATAATGGAAAATGAAGAAAATAGATGCCTCATTCATAAAAAGGATTTCGAGGATTTGTTGGTAACCTTTTTTTTTTTTTTTTTATCAGTTTAATGTTGGAGCTCTCTCCCTCATTATTCTCTTTCTCATACTCTTGGATACTTATAGTTTTCTTGGAGCACTCTTGGAGGGTGTGGCATACTTGGATCCTTGGAGAAAGAAGGAAAACAAAGAGCAAGAAAGTGCGAGAAGGCATCGACATCAACAACTACATCAGAGTTTCTTATAGGTATTGATGAGCACCCGAATTGGGTAACTTATTGGGCTCATTTTGCCTAATTGTTCTTCGTCAATCCACCATTTTTCATATTTTATGCATGTTTTTTGAGTATATTTATGTTAGTTGAATGAATGAGGATAGTCACTTGACCAAGAAGGCTAACACGTTGTTAATGCAAATTTTTGGACAAATTTTGGACCAAGGCCAAGCAATTATGAGCCAGATGATAGCCAAGCATGAAGGGACAAGGGTGAGGATTCGTAGGAAGGGTGTCCCCTACATTAAATGGCCCCTTCCTCGAAATCTCCACCCTTAGCTTGGAGTTTAGCAGGCCACCGAAAAGGATTCCCAAGGGCAATTGAGCAGTCTTGTGTAAATTGGTTGATCACTGGCAGTTTGAGCAGCTGAGCCGCTTGAGTTAAGGAGGGCTATTGGAGACCCTCGTAGTGCATAAATAGGAAGGCTTCTAGCCTTCTTAGGTTAATTTTTTGAACTGTCGTATTTTGCACTAAAGTGCTGTTATTTTCTCAGCTCTTTTTGTAGCTGCTGCTATCTAACTTTCTTGTGACATGGTTATTTTTTAGTAATGGAAGGTAGATTTATTTGGCATCAGTTCTGAGTTTTTCTTAGGAGCTTGTAGCTCTTGGGGTTGGGCCCAACCCAAGTGCCCAGGCTTCCTTTGTGTACTGTTATTTTCTTTTTATGTCTTTGCAAAATAATTTGTTAAGTAGATTAGAATCTTGCTTAGTTACCTAGATCATAGTTGATGATTAAGAAGGCTTTTCACGTTCAGATTGATTTGATAGGTTAATAACAAGGAAGATCTTTAGAAAAAGGCTATCAAGCACCTCGTATCTCACCTCTCCCTCAGTGGGATCATGAGATGGGACGAAGGTGACCTTGTTGCCACCAAAAACACTTTCTTTGCTTCACCATGCAATTATTAGTGTTAGATTCTCATTTGCTGAAGTTGATATCAGTTGTGGTTGCATGCTTAGGTTCATTATTGTTTAGTTGCATAGTTACTTCACATGATTTTGTTGCAAATAAGCTTCTTCTCATTTTATTTACTGTTATCTAGGTCAGATTAGGTTGAAGTAGCTAGGTCCTTGATTTTCCAAGTCTTTGTTTGTTCAGTTTGAGAAATAACTTACATAGCACCTGTAATACTTCTCCATCTGCCCATAATCCATCAATCCCACCTGCTCCATCCTCCGACCTGGATTCTTGCCTTATGTTTTCCACATTCGCTCGCTTTGCCCTAAATTCCCATCTTTTTGTGCAACATTGCTCTACCCCTCCTTCAACAAATCCAACCATCCTCGCCACTCCTCAGCTCCATCCACCAAGTCCTGGACCTCCTCACACCCTTATCTCACCTCCATACCCACTCCTTCAGCTTTCTTCCTCCATCCATCCTCCAAAATCCGCTTTCTGAACATCCTGTAGAAAATTATAGAACATCTTCTAGAAATTCCAGAACATCTTGTAGAACCCCTGCAGACTTCCTGTAGAAGCTCACAAAAGCGGTTTCTTGATAGCCAAAACCTGTGAAACTCTCTGGAAGGGTTCTAGGGACCCCTTAGGCCCTCTCCAAACCTTCCCGAACTCCTGCAAGCATTTCCTCTTGCCAATTCACCTCTGCATAGTAAAAAACAGTGAAAAGCACATGCATGATAATTCTGACAACTTATTCAAAGATACAAAAAGATGTTTTCTTTAGATTTTACTATAGAAGTAGCTTAGACACATGCATTCTACCTTCTTATAAGTCAATGGAATCTCTTCCAGTAGCTTGCATCCTCTTTCTTGCATCAGTAGGGTTAGATGGTAAAATTAGGGTTTGCTAGGGTTTGCATTTCCTTTTAGCTTCTCAGTTTCTTTTCGCAAGTAGATTAGCTTCCTTTGAGTTAGCTTCCATCCATCAGTTAAAAAGATTCTTCTCAGAGATCATAGAAGTTGGCTTAAGCTCCTAGCGGACTTGTGCCAGCTAACCAAGTGACAGCTGCAGCAAGAGCTAGTACTTGTGCATATAACACCATCGCTTCCAAGTTTGTTACGAACTACCAGGTTGATAAGAGTAAAGAAGGGAGTCCCAAGAGTTGCTGCATTATTGCTACAATACTAGAGCCCACCATTCTTTTTGGCACCGTTTCCGGGGAAGTGTCAGAGTATTTGTGATTGCTGCTTTTCTTCTATTTCCTACTACAACCTTTTGCTAAGTAGTTTATTTCATTTCCATTCTGCAATTTCATTTCCGCAAAAGTAGACTAGACATTTCCTGCTTTCTTAGACTAGCATTTCAATTTTGCAAGCGTAGATTAGCATTTCAATTCTGCAAGCGTAGATTAGCATTTCAATTCTGCAAGCATAGATTAGCATTTCAATTCTGCAATTTCAATTTTGCAAGCGTAGCCTAGCATTTCATTCCTGCAATTTCATTTCAGCAAAATAGATTAGTCCTTTCCTGCTTTCATTTCAATTCCACATTTTCATTTCAGCAAGATAGATTTTAGTTAGTTGCAATTCAATCTCTTTCAGTTTTGCAGGTACAAGAAGAAAAAAAAAACAAAAAAGCAACCAAAAATCTTCCATTTCATGCCTCGTAGGAATAGAGACAATACCCGAAAATTCTTACCCAACACCCCCACCACATCACTGAGTTACCCTTCTCTCTTCTTTGGTGGGCGTGATCTAGAAGAACCTATAGGTGAACCTCCAGAGATATACGAAGATTCTATAATAGAAGAAGATGAAGAGAACATCCCTCTTGAGACCATGGCTGAACACAGAAATGATATAGGAGATGACGAGAGAATAGAAGGTGCCTTTCCCATCCGAGAGACCAATGCGGACATGAAAATGAAGAACATAAGTCCCTCAGCCTTACCTCACTTCCATGGATTGACCACTGAAGACCCTGATACCTTCCTGTTTGAGTTTGCTATCCTTTGTAGAACTTATGACTATGCCGAGGATGAGCAAAAGTTGAAACTCTTTCCTTCTACCCTCAAGGATGCAACACTACACTGGTTCATGGGGTTACCTAGAAACATTATCACCACTTGGGCTCAGATGCAACAAGCCTTTAACAACAAATACTGGGACTACTGTAGGTCAAAAGAAACAAAGGGAGAGATATTTCGGATGACCATGGGAAATGACGAGTGTTTAGAAGACTATGAGTAAAGGTTCCAACTTAGTTATAAACGGTTCAGGTGCACACTTGATCCTGAATCTTTGAAGCTGGTGCTGCTCTGAGGAGTCCCTGAAGACCTTCTAGATACCCTTCATTTGCTAGCTGGAGGAGACATCTACCAACTACCTTATGAGGACATAAAGACTGTGTTTAGAAACCATTCTAGGGCAGCCCGGAAAAGAGGTAGGGGGAATCCACTTCTAGCTAGTACCACCTTCTCCAAGCATGAGTTTGCTAATCAGATGGGAGACCTCAAAAGTGAGATGAGACAGACCATTTCCATGCAACTTGATACTTTCCAAATCTAACAAAAGAAAGAGGAAGCTGAGAGGGCTTTGGCCATTTTCTATCCCAGATGTACGAGGAAGCACCCTAAGAACGAGTGTCCATTGCACTCAGTAAAGGTATGTTTCATTTGTGAGGAAGACCACCCCACAAACCGATGCCCAACCTTGCCCGGATTTAAAGCCATGTACCAGGGGACTGAGGCAACCATTGAACCTCTCTACTTCCTCAATCAAAGGAGGCTGTATGGGCCCAGACCTTACCAACAGGGGATGCAAGGGACATCCCAAGCTTATTATAGCCCCATCCAATCCACTCAAATACCTTCTTGGGGTCCCCCTGCTCATCCTTCCTGGTCCGTACCTCTTCTATGGTCTTATCCATCTCAATACCATACTCAACCTACTTCTCATTCATTTCACTCACATGTCCAGCCACAGCCTCAGTGGAATGCACCTCAACAAGGGTGGAGGCCCCAATACAGCTCTCTTCCCGCCATTCTACCTCCACCACCTACTCAACCACAACCATTACCTCCTGCTCCTCCAAGACAACCCTAGATGCCTGCCCAACCAAACCCGAACCCCAACAACAAACAGGCCCAACAAGTATACACTAGGGAGACAACATGCCCTACCTATGCTGTGGAGATACAGGAGATCAACCTGCGATCTGGGAAGGTCCTTCCAGACCACCAAATTCCTCCCCCGGAGGATGAGGAAGAAAAACAGGAAAGTGAACCCAAAGCCATTCCACCCTTTCCTGAGCGACTAATAGTAACCATGCAACTAAATCTAGAGGAGACTGAACTTCTGGGAGAACTTAAGCAGCTGTGTGTGAAAATACCACTTCTCCAAGCCATAAAAGATGTACTAATATACAACAAATTGATCAAGGAGAAGTGTTTCAGGCACTCAGGCAGGTGCAAGAGAGATGCCCCGACTATCAATGTCATAGGACAACTGTTCGATCTAATGTTGGGGCAAGTAATCTATCCAAAATATTTGGACCTTGGGAGTCCTGTAGTTGTTGTCCACATCAATGGCACCATAATCCCCCACACCTTGATCGATCTAGGGGTTGCCATTAATGTGATGACCCGGGACACTATGCTTAAACTCAACCTTCAGAGTTCCTTAAGGAAGATCTTGACGGTACTGCAGTTAGCAGACCGCTCCACCGCGACTCCCGAAGGGATTGTAGAAGATGTCCTGGTCTCTATTGACTCTTGGGAGTACCCTGCAGAATTCTTGGTCCTTTAGCCAAAGGAAAAACTCACTGGATACCCCCTCATTTTGGGAAGGCCTTGGTTAGCTGCTGCTGATGCTTACATCAGTTGTCGAGCTAGAAGCATGACCATCAAGAATGGGCCTATGTCCAAACAGCCAGTCCTCTATCCTCCTGCCCAACCTCTGCTAGAACATGACTTAGCACTCTAGTTAGAAGAGGGAGATGAGGATGAGGTCTACTCTACACCTTTGTGCATAGTAGAAGCCACCAGGGAAGGCCCTCAAACCGAGGATGACTTGATTGAGAATTTGATTCAAAACCCACCTCCTGGTGCACAGTTATTAGAAGAGTTGGTGGAAGATACCCAAGCCAGTGCTTTAGTGGACCTCTGTGTGACTGATCTGACCTCTCCTAGAGTTAAGAGTGTGGAATTTGGCCCCGAAAGAACCTTAAAGACCAACTCCTCCCTATCTCCCTCCTAGGAGAAGGAGCTACGTAGCTTATTGAACAATCATTTGGATGCTTTCGCTTGGAGCTATAAGGAGATGAAAGGAGTCCACCATTCGGTCTGTACCCACCACATTTACATTAAGGAGGATTGTAAACTAGTCAGGCAGCCTCAGAGGAGAATGAATCTAGCCCTTAAAGACATCGTCAAAGAAGAATTGCAAAAATTGTTGGATGCAGGATTCATCTACCCCATCTCTGACAGTGAGTGGGTCTCACCTCTAGTGCTTGTGCCCAAGAAAATGGGAAGTGGAGAATCTGTGTAGATTACCAAGAACTTAACAAAGCCACCAAGAAGGACCATTTCCCTTTGCCTTTCATAGATCAAGTGTTGGATGGACTGGCAAGAAAGAAGTTCTTCTCTTTCCTAGATGGGTTCAGCGGGTATAATCAGATCCAAATCAACCCGAAAGACCAAGATAAAACCACCTTCACTTGCCCATGGGGTACCTTTGCCTACTGGGTCCTTCCCTTTGGGTTATGCAATGCTCTTTCCACTTTCCAGCGAGCAGTATTGAGAATATTTGCTGAACTGGTTCACAATTCGGTGGAAATCTATATGGATGACTTTACTCCTTATGGGTCCAACTTCCAAGAAACATTGACTAACCTGGGAAAAGTTTTAACCAAGTGAATTGAGATGAACCTATCCCTCAGTCCCAAAAAATGTGAATTCTTGATGACTGAAGGGACTGTGCTAGGTCATACAATTTCTCAACAAGGATTACAGGTGGATCCTAATAAGATCGCTATCATCCAAAAGGTTCCACCTCCTCAAAAGGTCAGAGATGTTTGGAGTTTTCTAGGCTTGGCAAGATATTATAGAAGATTCATTAAATATTTCAGTAAGCTAGCCTCGCCATTGTTTGGCATCTTAGGGAAAGATGTTAAGTTTAAATGGACTGACAACTTTCAAGGGGCTCTAGATGAGTTGGAAGATAAGCTAGTGTCCACCCTGATCTTGAGAGGTCCAAACTGGGCCCTACCTTTCCACATCCACACTGATGCCTCGAACAAAGCCATAGGGGTAGCCTTAGGACAAGTTGAGGAGAAACTACCATATGCCATATACTTTGTCAGCAAAAACCTGTCCAAGGTAGAGATGAACTATACCGTAACCGAGAAAGAGTTATTGGCTGTAGTCCATTCCCTAAACAAGTTCAGACACTACATCACTGGTTATCAAACATTCGTACACACTGATCATGCTGTGATTAGATATTTAATGAATAAGCCTGATGTAAATGCTCGTATCTTTAGATGGTTACTTTTGTTGCAGCAATTTGATTTGACTATTGTCGATAAGCCAGGTAAGGAAAATGTTGTTGCTGACTTCCTTTCTAGATTGGATTTGCTTGCAGGTGAAGAAGGGATAGTGGATGACCAGATGCCAGATGAACACCTGTTTGCTATCTCAGTACTCTCTCCATGGTTTGCTGATATAGCAAATTACTTGGTCTCAGGACAGTTCCCTCCACATCTATCCTCAAAGGAGAGAGCATAATTGTGAGGAAGAGTGCCCCATTCACTTGGATCGGGGGCAATCTATTTAAACTTGGCTAGATCAGATCTTGAGGCATTATGTTAGGGAGGAGGAAGTCTTTGACATCCTCCTAACCTGTCACGATGGGCCCTGTGGAGGCCACTTTACAGCAAAAAGCACTGCCTTCAAAATTCTACAAGCAGGCTACTATTGGCCTACTCTTCATCAAGATGTCAGAAGATACATCAGCCAGTGTGACCGATGTTAGAGGATGGGGAAACCAACTCCAAGGGATGAAATGCCCCTCTAACCTCATGTGACCTTCGAGCCATTTGAGAAGTGGGGCATGGATTTTGTGGTTCCTATCAACCCTCCTTCAAAACAAAGGTCTTACATCATTGTGTGCACTGACTACTTGACAAAGTGGGTAGAAACAAAGGCAATCAAGGCAGCGATAGAAGATAAAGTGGCTGAGTTTTTAAGGGAAAATATCTTCTACAAGTTTGGCTACCCAAGAGAGTTAGTCATCCATCAAGGAAGCCAGTTCACCTCTAACTTGATTGAATACCCGCTCGCTCATCACAAGATCAAGCACAGAACTTCCACCTCGTATCATCCATAAGAAAATGGGTAGGTGGAAGTCACTAATAGAGCATTGGAAGAGATTTTGACTAAGGTGGTGAGTAGCAGCAGAAAGGATTGGGCAGATCGCCTGGTTGAGGCCACCTGGGCCTACAACACCACTTGGAAAACTACAACAGGTTTCACACCTTATGAGCTGGTCTACGGGAAGAAAGCTTTGTTGTCCATAGAGTTCGAGTATAATGCATTGAGGGTGGCAGTTCAGCTAGACCTAGATCTTAGCCATGCTCAACATGAAAGATTACTGTAGTTGAATGGATTAGATGAACAGAGAATGCAGGCCCTCCTCCACTCAGAAGTAGTTCAACTCTAGAGGAAGATATGGCATGACCGGCACCTTCGTGAAAAGTAATTCCAGCCATGAGATTAGGCGCTGCTGTATGACTCAAGATACAAGGATTTCAAAGGGAAGTTGAGGACAAGATGGTTAGGACCATATATGAAGAAGCCATCCCCATGCTCGTCAATGGGCATCGATTGAAAATCTACATGAAACCCCTTTCGAGGCGAGAGTTCATTGAAACTTTGGAAAAATCAGTGCTAGTAGTGGAGCAGGGCCCTGCCTCTATTCCACCCACACCTTGATCATAAAAAAAAAAAAAACAGGAATAAAAATATCCTTGGGTGAAAACCTCTTCGAGGCGCCTAGGGAAGACAGTGAGGGTGAAAACCTCATGGAGGCGCCCCAGCTGTCTCTAGAAAAAATAAAGAAATGGAATAAAAAGATCCTTGGGTGAAAACCTCTTTGAGGTGCCCAGGGCAGATAGTGAGGGTGAAAACCTCATGGAGGCGCCCTAGCTATCTCTAAAAAAAAAAAAAAAACCAAAAAAACAAAACAAAATAAAAAAAGAAGGAAAAAAAGGACAAAAGAAAAAAAGGGAAAAAAGAAAACAGGCCTAATCTCTGTCAAATAATTGCAGGTTGCAGGGAATACATTGCAGGTAAGGAGGGTCACACAAACCAAGGATAGGGGTCTGTACCAGGCTCCAAGACATCCCTTCAGACACTCCCTCCATGGCCACTCGCCTTTCCTAGGATTTGATCACATTCAGGTCGAGATTCTACCTTCTATAGGAAGTTTTGGGCTTTCTATAGGAAGTTATGTATTTCTACAGGAAACATCCTGTAGAACCTTCGGACCAACCAAATTCAATTTTGAAAGGGAATCTGATGGTTGGGATTAGTTTATTAGGCCTACGGCCACCCCTCTATTCAACCCCTCACAATATGGCACCCTGTTCCATCTCTTTACACCTTTGTCACCCACTTGGTTATGTGTCCCTGCACAGTCATACAAGAAACCATGTTTTCCTCAGAATGACAGCAAAAATTTTCAAGTGACAAGTCCAGCAACAAAGTCTCGCACACTCTACCTATCCAAGTTCCATCTAGACTCTTCATCAACGCATTCGGTTCTCATCCACAATATGGCCCTGCTTGTTTAGCCTGCATCCCAGGAGGAGAAGCAGCTACAGGACATCCTACAGGAAACCTGCAGCAGCTGATCCCTCTAGAACACATACTCTGGAGGCAGGGACAGTTGAAATCAACACAGGGAACATGCAAAAGGATCCTCTTGGATGTGAGAACATCCTCGACAGCCGAAATCAAACAGAACCTGTGCATGCAGCATTTACAACCAAAGGATCGGGTTCCAAGATCGTGCATACCACATCAGCAAATGAAAGAATGAGTTCTAGTACCTGTGCATGAGGCAACATCAAGCGAGGCAGTGGTTCTGAGACCCGAAGTCTGCATAGTGCGTCCACAGCCATGCAGGTAATTGTCTAAACTCATTTGTCAATTGCATAAAGTATATTTCAGAAGCTGCATGTCTGTGAAAATGGTTTGGATTGAACGAGGATCAAGGGCCAGTCAAACTGGCCACCCTCAGCCAGTTACATGGCTTCGTGGGATCTGAACAAGCTCAGTTACTTTCAAAATCGCCAACGAGCCGTGCAGCCGACACATGTGGAGTGTCCAGTCGGGGAAAATCGGCGAGACTAGCAGTGGTGGCAGTGGTTAATGGCAAAGGGGAGGTAATTACGGCCAGGGACACACAGAGAAATGATGGCTGTGATGTTGGATAACGGTTCGGTCCATCCACCTCACCCCCTCACCATGAATTACATCGTAGTTCAAAAATGTTTGGCTGAAGACTCGCACCACCCGTTGTTCATTTGCACTTGCAACGTCCTTGGCTGAAGTACTCATCCTCCACTTCCACAATCTGTTAACCCGTCATCCTCCACCGAGCTTTTCAGCTTGTTTCTAAATTCTCCTACATACCGGGCTCATTCAGAGGCGTAGTGACATCCTGCAAAAGTTGGCATGATTTCTACAGGAAGTATGACATAGCCTTCCGGAGCAGAGAAACATGGACTTTTCTGCATCGAATTTGGAGTTCTGAGAGAGGTAGGCTCGAAAACACTCTTTCATGCATGGTATGTTTCGGAAAAAGTGGTGAATTGAACTGTCTTGAATTGGAGGGTTAGAGACAATTCTGTCTGTGAGTCAAAAATAGCAGTTTGCCTATGTGTTGCACAAAATTTCTCAGTCAGTTTTGCATCAACATTCTCCTCCATAGTTCCTGTTAAAAAATTCTTCCTGTAGAAAATACAAAGCACTGTGAGGGCTAACCTGTGTATGAAGAATTTGAACTTACATAGTTGTATGTATGCTGTGGATGAAAATTGAGCTCTGTGTCCTATCTGTGGAAACCTAATTCTGCACGGGCAGTAGAGTTTTAGGTAACAAAAGCATTAGAACCAGGGAATTGGTGCAAATAAAAAATTAAACACTCGAGAGATCCTTTCTTGAAGTTCAAAGGAGGAAACCATAAACAACATTCCCTTTCTACTCAGAGCATTAAAACATAGCACTCTCACCATGCCAGGGGGGGTTATCAGGAAGGAACCCTTAGATTCCAGTAAATTGCGTGAACATACTAAGGTGGTGAACCTCTTCACAAGTGCCAATTGGATGACCTTTTGTGACAAAATTCAGGGTCATGACGATGAGATAACACAGGAATTCTTAATGTCCCTGCAAGCTAAATCAAAGACACAGGCCATAGTGAACTTCAGAGGGTTGACCCTAAAGCTTACCCTGGAACTCATTAGTCGAGTTACTGGTCTGCCATTAGGGATACCCTAGAGCAAAGAGGAGAGGGCATTGGGCCAAAAAGCCAAGAAAGAATTCTTCCTACTTGAGGAACAGTTTGCAAAAGACAAGAATGGGGTCCGGAGAGCTAGCTTACATCCTCTTTGGAGCGAAGTCAGTCTCCAAATCATGAAATACATTACCTGTGGGGGTGGTTCAATATTGTCTATGACTATCATTTCCGGTTGCTGAGTGAACTAAGACATGGGTTGGATTTACCTCCAGAACAAAGGTTGAGCATCCCCTATTTTCTTCTGCAGTAATTAATTGAATGTGGCACAAAATTGAAGGAAGGGACACCGGATCAGTTAGCACATCATGGGCTCATCAAGCTTTTAGTAGAATATGCCCTCCACACCTACACTGTCCCCCTCTCCTGGGATATTTTCCGCAACATGTCCAAAGATGACGATATTCAAATTCTGGCCGAGGAATTCACCTCATCCAGTAGTGAAGAAAAGGAACACACTAAGGCAGGAGAGAAAGCCAGTGGTAAACAAACACAGGACAGACCACCACAAAAAGAACAGAAGGAGAAACGAGGAAAAGGCCAAGTTTCTGAGCCTAAAACTGTGGAAGGAAAAATGGCACAAACACCTAGGGAAAAATGATTACAGAGTAGAGCAGAGAGGACTGGAAAAGTCCAAACAAAGGAGGGCACAACCAAGGCCACCACATAGAAATTAAAAGGAAAGACGCATCCAACCAAGCAGACTGAAACAGTTGAAACAGTTTCTATAGGAAGCATGAAACAGTCGACGTAGGACTTTCTACAGGAATTATGGAAACAGAGCAACAAAAGGAGAAATCACCTGAGATTTTGGCCAAGGAGGCAGCAGCTGTGATGGCTGCCTTAAGCACATCTCCAAAATAGAAAGGGAAGCGAAAAAGGGAGCCTTCCATGTATTTTAAGGAAAGAATGAGCACCTGAATAAAAGATGGCAGACCCCAGCCACAGCCAAAAGAGCCAATTACGATTGAGGACACCATAGCTAAACAAAAGGAAAGGTCTCCTCCAAAGGTATCCATCAGCTATGAACGGGGAAGCCCGAAAACTTCCAACTGGAGAGCAAGGATTAAAATAATGGACACAAAGATCTCTCTACAAGATACTGAGACAGTTCTACAGGAAACACTGGCTAGACTAAAGGAGACCGAGGAATTGGAAGAACGGGCAACTAAATCATCCCAAGAGGAAGAGAACTCTGAGAAAATTGTGGAACCAAGCCCCCATCCCAACTTGGGCTCCTACTATAACCTGTTAGATGCCGGAAAGATAATTCCCCAAAAATTCGTAGTGCCACTTTTCTTTGCACTAGAAGAAGAGAGAGTGAGGACCCACACTTGGATGAAGATCACCAAGTCCAAGGGTGTGGTAGATATAGGTCCCTTGGAGGAACAACTCAAAGAGGCAAGGAAGGAATTGGCTATGGTACAGCATGTGGAAAGCAGCCAGCCAGCCAAGCTACAGGAAGAAATCGAGCTGCTTAACCAGCAGCTACAGTTACAGGGACACTATAAGGAAGACAGGCCCCACACCTTGGGAGAACATCGGCAATAGGAGGAGCCCACAATAGACAAGGAGACCCCTGATAAATAGCAGAGAAGAGATGGGTTGCAGGCTGAAATTGAGCCACTAACTAGACAGCTAGAGGAGAAGGAATTGCAAGCAGCACAGGAGATACAGTCTCTCAGGCAACAGGTACAAGAGAAGGAGGCCCAATTGGCCAGCTAGGCAGTGGAGGCAATGCAGTGTAGGAAACCTACCAAATCATATGCCTTATACCTTAAGGATCAGTGGTTACAGTTCCAGATTAACACCTTGGCCTAAAGGGGCACCACTCTATTTCAAAACTACCATCAATTCATGGCTTTATGTGACAGTAGCCCATCAAAGGACAAGGCCAAATTATCAGAGTTCTACCTACAGAACTTGGATCTTCCCAACCTGAATTTGTGGGATCCCAATCCTGCGGTAGGAGATGTACAACTGATGGCCATGGCCTCTTGGCTAAATCATGAAGAAAAGAGAGCAGCAGAGGTCCGAAATGTTATGGCCAGGGAACTAAAGGAGCCACTAATGATCAGAGCAGAGACAGAGGATCCCTCAGCACTAATATACACCCACCATCACTTGGCCAATGACGCTCAGGAGCTACCAGATTACATTGAGTGACAAGCTCAAGCCATAACCCATTTCGAGGACATGGAGAGACTTTTGGGGGATAATTGTGTTCATGCTTACTCCCGGAGGTGGAATACACTGTCCCACAACCTAAAAATAAGAGAATACCATTCCCCAACAAGAATGAGGGAGGCCTTGGCAAGGGTACCCCTCTTCAAATAGTCCATGCAGAACCTTCAGGCCAACTGGATCAGTCTCAAGTTCAGTCCTCCCTTGCTTTTGGGGACGCTAGAGGGAGTCAAAGAAGAGGAAGAACACAAGCAGTGGGAAGAAGTGGAAAGAAAAGCAAGATTTCATGACTGTGAAGAAGATATCACCTCGGAGGCCTGGGATGTCAGGGAGGAAGTCAAGCCAATCAAGGATGATGAGTTGGATTAGTTGCTCAGAGGATGATCAACCCATTCAGCAAGGGGGTGATGATGAGCCCCAGAATTGGGTAACTTATTGGGCTCATTTTGCCTAATTTTTCTTTGTCAATCCACCATTTTTCATAGTTTATGCATGTTTTTTGAGTATATTTATGTTAGTTGAACAAATGAGGATAGTCACTTGACCAAGAAGGCTAACACGTTGTTAATGCATATTTTTGGAAAAATTTTGGAGCAAGGCCAAGCAATTATGAGCCAGATGACAGCCAAGCATGAAGGGACAAGGGTGAGGATTCGTAGGAAGGGTGTCCCCTGCTTTAAATGGCCAGTTCCTCAAAATCTCCACCCTCAGCTCAGATTTTAGCAGGCCACCGAAAAGGATTCCCAAGGGTAGCCGAGTAGTCTTGTGTAAAGTGGTTGATCACTGGAAGTTTGAGCAGCTGAGCCCCTTGAGTTAAGGAGGGTTGTTAGAGACCCTTGTAGTGCATAAATAGGAATGATTCTAGCCTTCGTAGGTTACTTTTTTGAACTGTCGTATTTTGCACTAAAGTGTTGTTATTTTCTCAGCTCTTTTTGTAGCTGCTGCTGTCTAACTTTCTTGTGATATGGTTATTTTTTAGTAATGGAAGCTAGATTTATTTGGCATCAGTTCTGAGTTTTTCTTAGGAGCCTGTAGCTCTTGGGGTTGGGCCCAACCCAAGTGCCAAGGCTTCCTTTGTGTACTGTTATTTGCTTTTTATGTCTTTGCAAAATAATTTCTGTTAAGTATATTAGAATCTTTCTTAGTTATCTAGATCATAGTTGATGATTAAGAAGGATTTTCATGATCAGATTGATTTGATAGGTTAATAACAAGGAAGATCTTCAGAAAAAGGCTATCAAGCACCTCGTATCTCACCTCTCCCTCAGTGGGATCATGAGCTGGGACCAAGGTGACCTTGCTGCCACCAAAAACACTTTCTTTGCTTCACCATGCAATTATTAGTGTTAGATTCTCATTTGCCGAGGTTGATATCAGTTGTGGTTGCATGCTTAGGTTCATTATTGTTTAGTTGCATAGTTACTTCACATGATTTTGTTGCAAATAGGCTTCTTCTCATTTTCTTTACTGTTATCTAGGTCAGATTAGGTTAAAGTAGCTAGGTCCTTGATTTTCCAAGTCTTTGTTTGTTCAGTTTGAGAAATAACTTGCAGAGCACCTGTAATACTTCTCCATCTGTCCATAATCCATCAATCCCACCTGCTCCATCCTCCAACCTGGATTCTTGCCTTACGTTTGCCACATTCCCTCGCTTTGCCCTAAATTCCCATCTTTTTGTGCAACATTTCTCTACCCCTCCTTCAACAAATCCAACCATCCTCGCCACTCCTCAGCTCCATCCACCAAGTCCTAGACCTGCTCACACCCTTATCTCACTTCCATACCCACTCCTTCACCTTTCTTCCTCCATCCATCCTCCAAAATCCGCTTTCTGAACATCCTGTAGAAAATTATAGAACATCCTGTAGAAATTCCAGAACATCTTGTAGAACCCCTGCAGACTTCCTGTAGAAGCTCACAAAAATGGTTTCTTGATAGCCAAAACCTGTGAAACTCTCTGTAAGGGTTCTAGGGACCCCTTAGGCCCTCTCCGAACCTTCCTGACCTCCTGCAAGCATTTCCTCTCGCCAGTCCACCTCTGCATAGTCAAAAACAATGAAAAGCACATGCATGATAATTTTGACAACTTATTAAAAAATACAAAAGATGTTTTCTTCATATTTTACTATAGAAGTAGCTTAGACACATGCATTCTACCTTCATAGAAGTTAGTGGCATCTCTTCCAGTAGCCTGTATCCTCTTTCTTGCATCAGTAGGGCTAGCTGGTAAAATTAGGGTTTGCTAGGGTTTGCATTTCCTTTCAGCTTCTCAGTTTCTTTTTGCAAGTAGATTAGCTTCCATCCATCAGTTAAAAAGATTCTTCTCAGAGCTCATAGAAGTTGGCTTAAGCTCGTAGCGGATTTGTGCCAGCTGACCAAGTGACAGCTGCAACAAGAGCTAGTACTTGTGCATACAACACCGTCGCTTCCAAGTTTGTTAAGAACTACTGGGTTGATAAGAGTAAAGAAGGGAGTCACAAGAGTTGCAGCATTATTGCTGCAATACTGGAGCCCACCAGGTACCAACTAGCGTGTATGATTCCTTCACTAGTTTTGGCATGCATGGCATATGCATGTGGTTTCCTGGTATGATATGTCATTGGCATGGAGGATTGCCTAGACCATTAGTGGATTTCCTATCCTTGCCATTTCCTAGAGAGGCATGGTGATTGTGGGTTTACTTTCGTTGCTTGTTTTTGGTTGGTTCTCATGTTTTCTTAGCTTGGGTTGAGTTATTAGTCCTAGAAGCTTTGGTTGAACAAATGCTTTGGAAGCCCTGTAACAACTTGGGTTGAGTTAAGCCTTGGTTAGACAAATGCTCTGCAAGATCTTGGTGGGTTGAGTTACTAGTCGTAGAAGCCTTGGTTGGACAAATTATCTAGAAGTCATATATAAGTTGTGGGTTGAGTTACTAGTTTTGGAAGCCTTGGTTGGACAAACACTCTAGAAGCCCTAGAAGGCTTGGATGGAGACCAATCTGAGGATGATTTTGGTGATGTTTGACCATGAGGTGGAATCACTATTTGATGGGTTGAGGTGGATGGCCTCTTGAAGACCTATATGAGTTCTGATTTATATGTTCTATGAGATCCCACATTCATGCTTGGAATATGGCACGAGAGTGAATGACTAAAGAGATATTTCACTCAGGCATTTTACGGTCAGGTGGAACGTGGTAGTCCCATCTCCAGTTGTTTCATTGCATTCATTAATGATAAATCTATTCATTTCATTTTTGTGTGTAAAGGTATTGATGTATTTATGGATTTGATGGTTGATATTTTAATTGTATTTATGTTCCTATTATATTGGTTATATGCACATTTTATGACAACCGTTATGTATGTCTCTGAACATGTTTTTACTTGTATGTGAATGGATAATGTGTCTATGTCCTAATAGATGATACTGTAACAAATGGCATGAGGGAAAAATGGTTCATAGTGATTCTTAGATAAGTATGAGATCCCTACACTTAATTCTGTTGTTTACACCTGTAGGTTACATGTTGATTATATGTTTGACGAAATGCATGTCATGGCTAGTAGGGATCTAGTCAACTCTTGAACAAGTATTTTATTTAGTACTTTTATTTCAATATTACGTTAATGAATTGAAGAGATAGATTAGTTCTGGGTAGTGACTTAGGCTTTGGGCCTGAAAAAGTGGATCAAATATTAACTCGCTGACATAGCACTGAAAATTTTGGTCCACAGTCACTGGCAGATAGGACTATGAGAGAGACTTTAGGTTGTTGGTCGCTTATTTGCCCATAGCATGAGAGTGAATATAGCCCAAGAGACCTAAAACAATAGTGGGACCCAGGGATAGGCTATTTGAGTGGCTGACTTGTCGTCTGAGGGTTCTGTTGATGATGTTGGATGTCAATATGGTGTGTTTTCGTCAGTTCCACTTCCTTAAGGTGACTCAAGAGGTTGAATCATATCATAGTGGCCTCTTGTTGCATGTTTACCTTAACTGGCCGGTTACTTGGGTAGATGTGGGAGGAGGGTGTTACACCGCCTCCATCACCAAATCATCAATGGGAAAACTAGCATTGACTCACCTTCCAAATCAGTGATGAAATTTGGTTGCTTCTAGGTTCTTGAAATTTGTTGATACTTTTGGGCAATTTATATGTGGTTCTCTAATTCTCTATTTTTGTTTATTATGTGGTTCTATTTTTATCTTATGGCCAACAAGTCCACTAAGAATGAGGCCAAGATTTTTTTGGCATGGTGCCTGTCACAATTTATCATTGATTTGAAATAATAGAAAACCTCAACCTACACAAAATAAATTATCCATTTGATCTAGGTGGATCTTAAAATGCTCAAAAATGAACTTTATTCAAAATTCCTTATAAATATATCCATTACATAGAGCTAGAAAAATTTATTCTAGTGCAATTTGAACGAGCTCAAACTGAGTTCGTATGTGAAAGTTATTGAAGTTTGAAGTTTTGGTTCAACATAAGCAAAACATAAAAAGGTCAAAGGCCAACGGTCAAGCAAGTCAAAAATCATAGGTCAAATAAGTCAATGAAAAAAACCAATTGGAAGATGCCACGTAGTGTGGTTAGAGACTCCCATGTGGGCCATGGGAAGCAAGGGCAATGGACTAACCAATTGGTGCCACATGGCCCAATCTGGAATTGCCATGTGGCCTTGAATTCTATGATAAAAAGCTGTTATGAAGGATTCAAACACCAAACCTGCCCGCAACAAATGCTATGACTTAGCATTAGACCATAAACTTGGGTATTAATATTGATTTAGCATCGTTTCATATTTGTTATGATAAGCTTTGTTAAAAAGAAAAAAGGGTGGGGCAAAGCCTGCCATATCGATAGCTCTGCCATAACCAACGGATATCCCAACATAAATCCATGAAATGATATGTTAGATGCAAATCATATAACATAATAAATGGTGGAGATTTTTATCACTCCAAAATTTATTCTAAGTTGTTTAGAAAAAGTAATGATAGAGGTAACCACAAACCAACTTTGGAGATCAGGATCTAGCCTTCCTAATCTTAGAGAGGGATCTCTGTTATCGGGAAAACTAGTGTCCATTAAGAGCTGCTAGTCCCACTAAGATAGGTAGCTATCTTAGAAACGAACAAACTAAAGTTACTTGTGTTTTCGTTTATGAGAGATATATGAGAGAGAAGCAGAGAGTACCAATCTCATTGTTTCGCTTGGCTCCTTGCTTGTTTCCTCCCTCCTTTGATAGAGCTTCGCCACTCCTTCCTCACTTGTCTCGCTTCAAAGAACACCTGTAGAGTCAAAGTAGCATAATATCATCAAAGAATAGAGATCTATAACCATAAAAAATATAGGATCAGATGTATATTAACCATACAAATGCATATATCAATACAAGATTAAGAAATATACAAGAATATGGAGGAAACCTCAAATAGCTTTATTGACAGAAGTAGTAGAAGAGAGGATTACAACCCATTGGTCTAACCCAGTGCCATCCTCCCAGCATGAAAGCCCTCTTCACCTCATGAAAATCTATATCACCCAACACTATGATGTTTCACAGAGAAACCAACAACACTTCCTTACAAAATACAAAATTCTAGCCTTCGGATCTCTAGGATGAGGGATCCATATATAGAAATTTTTAGGTGGGTGAGTCAGATTTTCGGGTTTTGATTAGTGTCATTTCTCTTATAGTTCTTGGTTCCACTTGGAGATTTCATGATCTCTTACTCATCCCTGGGTGAATTCAGAGAGACAAGTGTCAAATGGGCAGTTTCTAGAAGATTCTCTGGGTTTCCACTTAGTAAACTGCGTCTGCCATTTGTCTACTCTTACCCATCACATCCTATAGAAGGGATTTTTAGTATGCATTGCATCCCCTTGTGAAATGGGTGAGATGCATCGCACCCTGACCATGGAGCAGGTGGAGATGGTCTAGTTTTGACCAATTCTGAGTAATTTTCAGGGAGAACTTCTGGGAGATGATGTAATCAGATGACCTTGTTCCCTTAGGGTATGAAACAACACTTTTAGGGGCTTAGAAGCCCTTAGTTTATGGACATATGAGATTGGGGTTGCAGTGCCCAAATATGTCTGTAACAGTTGCCCCCTAAAGTATGAGTTCGTAAATCCTCTGATGTCAGGTGAAATGCTTTATCATGAGGATCCGAGGTTTTTCGAACTGGAAGGTGACCTATAATAAGATACAATACAATACATTATCTTCATCATATTCTCATGATCTAGCTGAGGCAGGCATTCCCATGCTCAACATTATAAAGTCATTTTCATGTACATAGGATAGACAATCGTTAGTGTGGCAGACTGATGATTCTAGTAGAGCCATCATCCTTTAGCTTGGATGATTAGTTGTGCAACTATAGAGTACATTTGATGTCTTTATTTTCCTGAATATATCACAGCTCAGATGGATGAAACTAGATTCGGGGTCTTCAAACTCATTCAATCTTTGCTTGAAGTACAAGTCGATCCATGTGAAAAGATGTTTTGATGTCGAACATGTAAAGACATCTCCTGATTACCAGCCAATGATGTAAGCTGTTAACAGGCCTAAGAGGAATCACCGATAATGATGATGACCCTCAAGGTACTCCAGTACAATTCACGTGGTGTGAATACATGAGTCAATGTCGAACACCACGCAAAATCTTCCGGTCGAAGGCCATTGATGCAAACCTATCGCTGGAAGTGAGAAACTTTCCATTGAGGCTTGCAAGCTTCAAAGTACTAAAAGGGTTGTTCCTAAGTCAACTTCTTGGATAATGAGCTGATGTCGACAAGAAGTGAGCCATCGTAGGAGGGTCTTAATGAATCCCACATCTATGACATGAAACAGAGCAAATGATTTTGTGGAGGTGAAAATGATCTGATGATACAAGGTTCAGGGTGGCGATCATGAAAGAATGAAGCATGAAGGTATTGTAGCGGATGAGATGTTAGCTGGGTCGGTGAATTCTCCGAGTGATTTCTCTTGAACATATCGGTGACACTGAAATGGATTGGTAGCGTTAACCCCAAAAATGGATGGTACGGATGACCAATGGTGATATGACCGGTGAATGGAATAACCCAACTCGACTCAATCATGGTGATGGAGTGAAAGTGTCATGTTCAAGAGCGACCTACTACAAATAAAGTTCTTCAAGTTTTCTTCCCAATTTTTCCCCAGTCATTTCTGACCAGTGCCTCTTTATTTTTGTCAAGCTTGAGGAGGATAACATATGCTTGTTCTATAATTGACCCTTCGGGAAAACCTGTCGCTATGTTTTAACGAGCCTAGCTACAATGAAACTCGCTCTTGTTTGCATGGACAAGTTTGTCGCTATTGTTTTAACAAGTTTAACGACAAGGATAACTCGGTCCTTTTCAATTTTAGAGAGTCTAAAAAGAGACAGAAAGGCAACTCCAGTAGTCCTTTTTTGTAATATAATCCCTTAAGTCTGAAAATGTATAAAATAATATGAAAGGGATGACATTTTGATAGTTTTAACGAGCCGAACAAGACAAATTCTTGATCTTTTTGTATAATGATCCCTCAGGTCCAAAAATATTAAAATCTAGAGGAGGGATGGCAGTTTTGATTGCTTTAACGCACTGGAGAGGCCAATTGTTCGGCAATCTTTTCATATTTTACAAGTCAGATGAAAAGAGCTTAAAGGAGACTCGTTTTTTGAGAACGAGTGATGTTTTTGGATAGCAACTGGTTCCAGGTAATGTTTGGAACTTTTTCAATCACGGCAGTGTAAAGAAGATGGCTAACAGAATCACTCGTCGCAGCTGTTCCTCAAAAGGGTAAACAATCAAGTGGAGGCGTATGATCGGCTAAAAAGTGGAGGTGATGGTAAGAACACGACCAAGGCTCAAAAGCTGATAATTATGTGATCGCAATGGTTATTTACTAAAGGTGGGTTCATTTTTTAATGAGCTTGAACTCTGGGGGAACATTTACTCATTGCTAGGTTTATTTTTTAATGAGCTTGAACTTCACGTAAAACTACTCGTGACTAGGTTTATTTTTTAATGAGCTTGAACTTTGCAGAAACATTTCTCATGCCAGTCGTAGAATAAGGATGTCTCATCAATATGTTCATTTTTTGGGGAGCTTGCCCCATTCACAACTTTGCTTCGAAGCCTTTTGTTATGCAAGCTAGGAACGACCAACCTACGAGTTTAAAGGGTTAAGAGCCTACAAACTAAGAGAATAAATGGTTGCTTTTCACTTGCATGTAAAAAGGTTTGCATGCCCCTAGGTATAACGAAATAGAGCTTCCAGGTTACCATATGGAAGTTCTTGAATTAGCAAGATTGTTCCATCCACGAAGTAGACAAAACACTTTCCTTGGCGATGTCCATCGAAATGTTCAAAGGTGACTGTTGTCAGTGCCAATCACATAACCTTTGATGGGGGAATCCTTTTCTAGTCTGATCCATTTTCCTAAATGGACAGGATTGTCAAACTAGTCATATTCCTAGGTGGAAACCTACCTTATATCTGGGGTTTTCCTGTTGAAGCCGACTAGGGCGCATGCCTCCTGGGTTTCAGTCACAATCACTGAATCAATCGCGCTCATTAGGTGGATGGACTAGAGATTGATGATACATTCCTTGCATAAAAAGACCAGTTAGGGATGGCATTTGACTAGCATTTGTGTTTGAACTAGGAATGAAAGCTGCTCAACTAGGTGGACCACGTTGCCTTCATGCAAAAAGCACATCACTCGAAAGAGTGAGGAAACAATGGCTTCCATGCTATAAATGTAGTCACGTCCAAGGAGTAGATTGTAATCTAAAGGTCCTTGGACTACCATCATGTTTAGATAAAGGGTTTTCCTTCTCAAAGTTATAGGTAAATTTGGAAGGATCCCTAACGGTTGACTAGTTCCTTTGTTGAAGCCTAACAGATTTTGAATCTCAGGAAGAAGTGATGGCGAACCAAGTTATTTCCAAGTAGTGGAGGAAAGGATACTCATGGAAGCCCCTTCATCTATGATAGTACCAACCATGATCATTCTGTAAGCTTGTACTATGATTCAGAATGGTACATTAGATGGTAGGCGGGGTCTCCCTAGTAGATTCCAATAGAAGGAAACGACTAGATTGCTTGGAGGAGGGATCGAATAGACAGCCGAATGAATCTCCGACGAACTTCCTTCCTGTGTTAACAAAAAAGAATTTGAAAAGTGTCGTTCTCATTCTCTTTGGTGATTATATCATCTAAAGGTGGACCTTCTGAAGATAAGACTAGGTGGACTACCGTCTCGACCTATTGACTTTGGTCCTGTGTGGACTCAGAGGGTTTATCTTCAATGATAGATGCTTTGACCGATGACAATGGTGTGCCAGTCAGATTTTCAACTAGTGATGGACTCGGCAAGAGTTTCTTGTATCCAGGAGGAAGCCATAGTAGTGAAGCAGGAAAGTTATGCAAGACTCTTTTAGCTTCGTCCAGGAAGGGACAACAGTGGAGGGCATGATCGCCTTCACATAGTCTACAAGGAAACTTAGATCTTCCTTTTTTCCATTGACTTTGTTTTCACTAGTTGATAGTGTTTCAACATGATCGTCAGAGGTTGAGGACATCGGATTGTGCAAGCGAGGAGACTAGTCCCTTAAGATCTGTGGGATGCAAGGACAATCTCAATGATAGTGGTCTCCTTTACAAATGACACATGGAGATTTATGTTTGGATGGTGCAGTGTGTGGATTTTTTCCAGACGATGCATGGTTGCCCCCTGTCACTATTGGCTTCTTCTTCTTCTTCTCCTTCCCTTTCTTCCTCTTCTCAGTTACTTGGTTTTTAGTTTTACTAGCTTCGCCAAGGGAAGAGGAAGAAGGAGAGGGAGAAACAAACGAAGTAGAATGTTTGGGGGTAACTCTAGTATCATCTGGTTGCTAATTTGGTTGCTCAAGAATCACAGTGTTTTGAACGACATAGGTTGAGAAAAGCCATACTGGCAAGCCATTTGTAAGTCCTGGAAGGGACAATGTAGCCATATGAGGTGCATCAACATGCCCCCAAGAGGAAAAGGGCCTAGGATTCCCGCCAAGGGGAAATTCTTATTGGTGGACTCCATTTTCTCGACCTAAGACCAACGAGGGAATAGTGATGTTATTCCAATTAAAATAAATTTTATGAAACTTGACACAAATTGCTTTTTCAATTTTTAAGAGTCGAGAAAAAGCTAAAGATGACTCTAGTCACCTTTGATTTTTAATGAGCCTAAAGTGACAAGCGCTCAGATGGACCTTTTCTTTTAAGGAGTCTGAAAAGGAACGAAAGTGACTACTCTGGAAATCTAGACAGAGGGATTACCAAACCAATCGCAAAACTGCAGAATACTTTTTAAGGTATGGCAGTCAATCTTCCCGAATGTTGTGTTCAGTGCATTGTGATCGATAGGGCGACAGACATGGCTTCCAAAGGATAAAGGATATAGCCTATTGTGGTCTCCCAATATATACTTGACGGTACATGGGAGCACAAGTCTATACTGGCACTTGTTATATTAAAGATTAGTGTCACACGGAATCAGTTGAGGTTGCGGACAAGATCGACCTCCCTCGTATCTAAAGATATCTAGTGACAAGCAAGCCAATCAAAAACTATCTTTCTCTAAATATGCAATTTAAAACAAAGGCAAACAAGTGTGTTAGGCCTACCTTGGATCCAATGCAAGTTTGTGGAAGCCTCGCTCCTTTGCTCCAAATGAGCTCCCTTGTAGCAAGTCTGCAAACACAAACAAGCAAACAAATTAAATAGCACCTGAAAAGCCAATATCATAAAGCATATCCATCATAATGATCAAGGAGATTATGAAACAAACCACATAAGACAATTTGTTGAGAAAAATGAATCTGATTGTATTAATTCAAATCAAAGAAGAACTTTACAATGTGTGCCTTGATGTTGTACAAGCTCCTCCCAGGGTCCGACAAGAAGTCTCCTCTACTTTGACAAGTTTCACTCACTTCCCAATGAAGCTAAAAGGTATGTGATCTCTCCTCTCAAGCTTAACCAGGAAGTCCCAATTCCATCAGCATTTACCCTTAAAAATGTTCAGCTTCTAATCTCTCCAACAACTAACCCAATGCCTTAATTTATAGTGCAATGGAGGGAAGTTACTAGGTCCTCCTTCAAAGGGATATCTCCTCTTATCAAGGGATTAGCTCCTTCTCTTTTGTGATGCATGAACCACCTTGGAGTGCACAATCCACGTCAAAATTCCTTCTAGAATCATCTAGAATTAACCCAAAGTGAGTTTTTTTAGAATAAACTTGCGCCTTTTTGACTTTTACAGGGGCACGCACCCACCCCTTTCAGACAGAGCATGTAGATACACAGGTAACTTGAAAAAAGGGTGCGGGCCCACAGGTAAAAGTGAGAGAAAGTGCGGATGCTTTATTGATTTTTATTTCTTTCTCTCATCTGCAAAGCTTGACATGAAGAGCTAAGGTCTGAGACTTGCTTAGGAGGACAGTATAAGTGACGATAGACCCATACTGACTGCAAATAGTCATGGTGACAATATTTTTGTGTAACAGATTGCCCCCTAAAGTGCGAAGTCTGTAGTAGATGAGGGTTTTGTTTATCATTTAGGAAGAGTGAAGTACTTTATCATTTCGAGGATCATCTTGTGGAGAGCCTGGTTGGAACCTGTAAAAACATTCAATGCAAAATATATATATGAGATCATATCATCACTGAGGTAGGCATTCCCATACTCAGATCAAATCTGACTAGAAAACTAATTACTGCTCTGATATAGGAATGATATTGTAATACATCACAAGTATAGACACATGTTGACAGAGTATGGATGCAGCCATCTGTTTATGAATAGTCCATAGTATAATGAACACAAAATTCCTTGCAGCCTGGATGATGGAAACTAGATCCAGGGTCTTCATTTCTACTTCTTGAAATAGTACGATTCTATCCATGTGAATGAATGTGTCGAAGTCGAACATGGTAGAAACCACTCGATTACCAGTAAATGATGTAAATTGTTAACAAGTGTGAGAGAAACCACCAATAATGACAATGGATCTCAAAGTACTTAGTACAATCCATGAGATGTGATTAGATGTGTTGATGTCGAACATGTCATAGAATCCTTCGATCGAAGGTTAATGATGCAACCTATCATCGAAGGCGAGAAACTTGTCATTGAGGCATGCAAATCCCAAGGTACTGGTGATTTATAGATCATCTTTCTAAATAAAGAGTTGAATTCGATAGAAAGCGATCCGTCATAGGCAAGCCTACAACACGAAATCATAGATCAAGTTTGAAGAAATTTAGTTGCAAGGACTGACTCAGGGATGGTCAAGATGGATGACAGATATTTTGCGGATGAATGGCTTATTTGCACTGACCTCTTGAACACATAGCGACACAGGAGATGACTTGGTGACAATTGACCCAAAGTTAATACCCAAAAACCGACTGAAGACTTTCAATGTGGTTTGATCAACTGTTAGGCAAAGGATTTCCCAACCCAGGTGAATGAAAGTGTCGTTTTCAAGAGTGGTTAAAAAGTATGAAAAACAAGCTCATTTTTCTCTCTTTTCCCCCACCATTTCTGGCAAGTACCTCTTTATTTTTTTACAAGCTTGAGGAGGATAACATTTGCTTGATTATAAGCTCATCCTTCGGATGAATCCAACTTAGTTTAAATTCGGACCCTAAGAAGGAGTGGTCCGTTCCTATTTTTAATTGAACAAGTCCTTTATTGTCGAAACTTAATGAGTCTAGTATAGGAGAAACTCGGCGTTTTTCAATTTTAGAGAGTCTGAAAAAACTTAAGAAGACTCCAGGGTTGACCTTTTTCGTAAATTTGTGTCTCCCAAGCCCGAAAAGGTATAAAATGATACTTGAGAGAACTGCTTGGTCTTTACGACCAAGGAGTACTTTTCATAATTAGTGCCTTTGATCCGAAAAAGTAAAAAGATGATCAATGACACGTCGTTTTATAACCAATATCGAATTTGAAATGACAAAAATCCGGCAATCTTTTCGTGTTTTTATGGTCAGAAAAGGGCTATAAGAGGACCATCTTTTTAGTTCCGTTTTAATGAGCTTAAAAAGAAAAACTCGGCAATCTTTTCATGTTTTAGGAGTCAGAAAAGAGCTTAAAGGTGACTCTAAGGTTTTTTCATCGAAAATGACTGATTTTTCCTGAAAAATCCGTTATCCTAAACAAAAACTCAAATATTACTCATACCTGTTTAAAATGGATAAAAATGTTGCAAAAAATACCTTTTCAAAGTGAAACATAAACAAATTTGCAATTTATTTATTCAAAAAACTTATAAAAAGGACTTTTGACAATTCATTTTTACTGTTTGAGATTTGGGTGAGAAAAAAAGGGCTTTTGGTCAGAAACTTCTCATGAAGATTGCGGAAAATCCGTCCTTCGGAATCAAACACCGTCTCCTCCAGGTAATCCACATCATCCTACTCTTCAATTTAATCTGTTTCAAATTGTTTTTTGGGGGTTCATTTTATTTTTTAGGAGGTTTTAGGTTTAAAAACCCACGCGCGGGGCCCGCGGGTTTACCACAGGGGACCTGCGTACCCCGACTTTTTTGTAGTGGGAAAAAAGTTGGGGGTACACACCTACCATGAAGGCAAGGTACGGGCCTCACGCACTGTCTCTAACTAGAGGGTGCATACCCCGCGCAAAGGTTTTTAAAACCTAATGAAATCAAAAATTACCCAAAAAATTCAATTTTGTATATTCTAATTCACCTTTTTAATGGATATAGGATAAACATCATGCTTGATTGGTGAGAATAGGAGCATGAGGACGTAGATCTCGCTGCGATGAATCATCAACCTTCGATTGATGCATTGAAGGCATGTGGCTTGTACAAATTCTGGGCCATACCTAGCATGAGGGCCCAGGTGGACTTTCTGCAGTGGCTAGTGGATAGATGGAGCATACAGGACCAGTGCTTCTTCATTGGTGGTCACCAGCTCGAAATAGAGCCGACAGACATATACTTTTTGACCGGTTTTCCTAAGAGAGGTGAACATTTGACTCTATTCGGGGCTAGGGTAGGTGGCCAGTTTGTCGATAGCCTCTAGCTAGAGTGCAATGTTCAAAACCGAGACAAAGGGATAGATATCAAGACTATATCCCGTCCTGAACTCATGATGATTACATTTACAGTTACCAGACTCTACGGGAGCGCAGCACTACATATAGCCACTGGATCCCAGATGCGGATGGCAGTTGATTGCTTTCGAGGCACCATTTTCAACTGGTGTGATGCTGTGTTGGCTAATATAAAAGGCCAACTGACCAGGGCCAAAAACGGACAACTGAAGGCCTTTGGATATGGTGCTATAGTTGTGAGCTTTGGTCTAGAGAGGGTTCCGATGTTGATCCCGTAGAACCTCACTGTTGGAGTTGGGCTTCCTCGAGAGCCCAAACTGATGCGATGGGTTGCAGTTATGGCTCGTCATCCTAATGAGGGGACAGAGGTCATTCGATTCAAACTTGAGTATTTCCAATGGTTGGAGAACCAGGTTTTTTCTATTCAGGACTTTCCTTATGCTGGGGTAGATTTTCGCGGTGACCCAGACATGGCTCTTCCACCAGGAGAGCAATGGGATGACTCAGGTAAAATCATTTTCAACATTTTCCTAATTTAATTTTTTTGTTTTTATCTCATCCCAAAATTGATAGTAAGAGTTTCAAATGCAGATGTAGGCCCACGGCGACTAGCCGCTCTCCGGCCTTACGAGAGGAAACAACCAGCTGCAGCGGCACCAACTCCACAGGACGAATCAGCAGAGACTTTGGCCGAGTTGGAGAGCCATCTAGAGCACTTGATAGGGGACATTCCGGAGACCAGCATAGATGACATTCCTCATCGTCTTCAGCGCTATGTGATTAGGGTCCCAGGACCTTTTAGGAGGTTCCTTTGTAAGGTGGCCCATGCAGTGGTTTCTTATCGAGATCATCACCAGTGATAGGATGATTGCCTATTGTAGTCACATATGACATTTTTTGCTTTTTGTACTTATCATTTTTGTCGATCATAAGGTGTTTTTCAACCTATGATCGAGGACGATGTATATTTTGACACACTCCTATATTATACTATATCAACATTACCAGCTTATCTTGTTAAACATGTTATGGAATGTTTTTAAATTTACTTGTATGATTATTGCGCATGTCTACTTAACATTTGAGAAGCAATTGCATCTGCTAATGTATTGAAAGATCTTGGGATATGCTGATATTCAATATAGTCAAATTCACATTCCAAGAGACGCACTCTAAAAAATAATCTCAATAACACTGGATTTCTAATGGCATATACTCTATTAAGCTGTAATACAACGAGTTCAAAATCTAACCTCACTATCAAACTCCGAATCCGAAATGAAATAGATTCAGATAATAACTCAATCACTACACTATACTCTGCAATGTTGTTTGTTGTTTGACCAAGGCTTACCCTATGCATAGATACCAACTCGTCAGAGGGCGAATAAATAACCCAAGCTGCGGAAGAAATATTCTGTATACTATGACAAGCACCATCAGCGAATCCAATGTATGTTTGGAGAGGCGTTGACATCTGCGATATCAAGAGTAAAACCAAGATAAGCGGGAATAATGACGAAAAACACTCTCTACGCTAAGGACACTTTTTAATCTAAAACACACCAGCTAGAAAGAAAACTATCCTAACTAAAAAATCTCCACACCCATCCTTAAGCATAATACCTCTTCAGGTAAAGACCATTTCTAGGTTTACCTAAAGAGACCCTGTTAAAGTCTACCAATTCATAGGCCCCATTTGCTAGCTTTCGCTTGACAACATAGGGACCATGCCACATAGGCACGAATTTTCCAGCACCTAATTTATCATTTTCCTGATCGTACAATAAGACTATATCTCCTTCCGAAAAATTTCGAGGGGTCACATTTCAATCATACTGAGCTTGAATACGTTTTGCATGAGTTTTGATCACTAATGCAGCATCACGTCAATTCTCATCTAGCTGAGCCAAGTATAACAAACATCTTTCCTCTTCGGAAGTGGCTGGAAGTAACTCGATGGCCATATGCAATGACAGGATTTCGCACTCAATGGGTAACAGAGCTTCCAGACCATAAACTAGTTGGAAAGGAGTGAACCCTGTTGACATTTTTACTAAGATTCGATACGCCCAAAGCACTGAAAATAGCATGTTATGCCAATTCGACCGATGAATTCCAATGATTCGTCAGATCATGATGACTAGAACTTTGTTGATGGCTTCAACCAGACCATTAGCTTGTGGATAATAAGGAGTTGAACTATCGTGATGCAAGCCAAGCTGGCCTGTAAGTTCCGTCATCAAAACGTTTCAAAAATGACACCCATGATCAGTGATAATCACTTGTGGAACACCAAACCTAGAAATTATATGATTGAACATGAAAATCGCAGTTGTTTTGCCATCTGCCTCAAATGTAGGCATCGCCTCAGGCCACTTGGTAAAATAATCTACCGTAAGGATGATATACGCATGCCCCCCGGCCGAGTGAGGATTACATGTAATAAAATCAATACCCCATTTGGCAAAAGGACCAATGGAAATTATAGGGTGAAGAGGAGCAGGTGGAGCGTGCATCTTTCGCTCAAAAATTTGGGAGTTGTGGCATTTTCAGACCGCGATAATACAATCTTTAAACATAGATGGCTCGAAGTAGCCAGTGTACAATATCTTTTGGGTTGTGGCATACCCAGACATATGACTACCACATGCTCTAGAGTGACAATCATTTAAGACCCTTTCGGCTTCCTCACGAGTTAAACAACGGCGAAAAATAGAGTCCGCCCCACGACGATAAAGAGTATCTCCAATAATTCGAAATTGTTGGGACTGGAATCGTATTTTTCAACGTTCTGACCGTGAAATATCTGGCCAAAAGGATTGGGTTTAGAGAGAAACGATGATATCCCCATACCACGGATCTAAATTGCTTATTAGAAACAAGGATTTGTCTGCAATGGGCTCCTCTGCTGCAGCTTCTGTGTCAGCACATGGGAAGTCACACATTAACTCTGCAAAAACTAAAGATTTCTTTGACTTAGACTTTTCAATTTCCAAGTCGAACTCTTGCAGGACCACAATCCATTTGGAGTATCTTCCCCCTAGCAATTGCTTGGTCAAAATATAGATCATAGGGTTGCAATCAGAAATGAATGTAGTTTTACGTAGTAAAATGTAATGACAAAAACGTTGGATAGCTTGAACGGCTGTCAATGCCAATTTCTCCACATGTGAGCATTTTAGCTCAGTTGGATTTAAAGTTAGACTAAGGTAATATATCACATGTTCAGTACCGAAATCTTCCTGAACTAACACCATTCCGATGATGGAATGGGAGGAAGCAAGATACAAGAAGTAGTCCTGGTTGTAGTTGGGAGGATGCAACAAAGGTGCATGGGTCAATGCGTGTTTTAGTGCATCAAAAGATTTCTCAGCTATCTCGTCCCAAAAGAATGGAGTATTCTGCTTCAACAACTGGGTAAAACCCTTTGTGATCTCAGCGTAGTTCGGAATGAATCGACGTGAAAAGTTTGCTTTCCCTTGCAAAATTTAGAGTTGGTGAAGACTCGAAGGAGGAGGCAATTTGATAATGGCTTCAACCTTCGAGGGATCAATGCGAATGCCAGCTTTCGAAACAACAAACCCCAGTAACTGACCCGTTTCAATATAGAAAAGACACTTGTGGGGATTCAACCTAATCTGATAATGCCTACACCTCATAAAGATTGCTCGTAAATGAATGAGATGATCAGCTCGATGTAATGAATGAGCAGGCAAGTCATCAAGATAGGGTTGCACAATGTGCTTGATATCATGAAAAGCATAAGACATGGCCCGTTGAAAATTTCCCCCGACGTTCTTGAGCCCAAAAGGTAATTTTCAATAAGAAAATATCCCCCATGGACAAATGAAATCCATTTTTGGTTGATCAGCACGTAGAATATTGATTTGATTGTATCCGTAAAAACCATCCATGAAGGAGAAAATTTCACTGCCGGCACAATCATTGATGATTTGATCGATATAGGGAGTTGGGTAATTGTCCTTTGGACAGGCTCGATTAATGTCCCTATAATCGATACATATTCTTATTGTCCCTTGCTTTTTGTTAACAGGAACAATATTCGATACCCAATCCGTTAGCGGGATCGGATAAATGAAACTTGCTTTGAGTAATTTTTCAACTTCTGCTTTGATTGCAGCAACTTTTCTTGGGTGGATCTGACGCAAACATTGCCGGACGGGTTTAGCATCCGGGTAAGTTTTGATTTCATGAATAACAATTGTAGGGTCAATTCCTGGCATTTCCTCATATGACCAGGCAAACACGTCGCGGAATTCTTGAAATAGGGCCTTATATGTTTGAATTTCATCTTCCGTACAAGAGGCACCTATATGAACTTTCAACAATTCCAGGCTTAACTGAAATGTCAAGGGGAATAGTTCGAGAAATATTTCCTAAGTTTAACTCAGAATCAGGATGTTTCATTGGATTTTGAGCATCCTTAACATATTCAGTCGTAAATATTGATGAAAAATCATTTTCAAAACGATCGCTCTCGGGTAAAAACGAAGATCTGTGATGAAGATCTTCCCATGGTAACTCATCGACGCATAGGATTTCACGAATTTGCTCATATGATTGAACAAGTTCGAAAAACGTTATTAAATCTGAGTTTGATGTCGAAAGTGACTCCTCATGGACCATGTTCATTAAGTCGATTCGGGTTGATGTTGGGTTGGAAAACGACTGCACGGCCTGATATGCAAGTTCATACGGACTCAAAGGCATATGAGTACCAAATGAGTCTATCTCAGATTCAGAAGGTATGATCCAAGGATCATCATTAACAATGGTTCCTGATGAAATCATATGAATGGTTGCAGTAGAAGATGATGCGTT
>APFE031152853.1:0-18253 GCA_000404065.3 Pinus taeda
CCTAACTAAAAAACTACTTTGGAATTGATATAAAAAGACACCAAAGGGAAGGCCTAAGGGAGGAGAGAATATAGAGAAGGGTTATTACACTGAGATTTCCCCCTGATCAGGTCTGAAGACCCTTGTGCCTTCTGCACTTCCCCCATTTTGTACAGGAAACCTTGTTTCCTTGTGATTTGATGTTCATTCCTTAGTTATGACATCTTGGAGTGAGTATTGGAAGGAGACCTACTAGAGGTTTGAGGCGAGACGGATCCAGAAGGAGGCTGAGCTTTGAGCCTGCAGAAGTGGTTCAGGTGATATTGTTCTTTTTTGTACTATTCTATTTGTCTAATAAAGAAACACGTCTTGTTCCCGATATGCTTCTTTCTTTATGTTAATGATGTTCATGTTTGAATTTCATGTATGAATGGATGTCTAAAAGTTTATAACTAACTCCTTTCTTGTATAACATAAAGATGATTTTTATGTGAATCTTTGTCCATATACTGCTGCATTCCTTGGAATTGTTGTTTTTGCAGGGCAAAGGAGCGGAAGGGACGTGAAGAAGGGTTTGCACCCTTGAGGAACTACCCAAACATAGGACCTGAGGTAAGTCCTTCTCACCTTAGAAATAGCTTTTTCTAGCATAATGGCTGTGTGTGTGCATGTTTCTTGATTTAGACAACTTTCAGTCTGCTAGGGTTCCACCAAAGAGCCTTAGGGGATAAAATCCCGCAACAAGAGCACATCCAACGCTACCCCAAATCAACACTCTCTCTTAGCGAGGATTGTGCTCTAGCAATACTCCTCACTGAGTATTACTCTGATCATCTGGCATCGGTACCTGTGCTAACGCTAGGCCTTCCTGCCCAACATCATCTGCACTACTGCCTCTTATATTGTCGCCCATGTTTCTGCCACTGCCACTACTGCATATGTACGACAGCTCCCTCTGCATCCGTGTTGTTGCTAGTCCTTCCTCCCAGCACTGCATCTGCACTGCACCTCCTCTCATCATGTTGCATCGTGTTGCCCACTACTGCACTGCAACTCAGTTACTGAGAAGTAAGTAACTGATCCTCCAACTGACCTCCCTTTTGGGCTAGAAACACCCACTAACGTTGAAGCTCCCTCTACCGCTGACAAGTGCTCCCTCTGTCTGACCTCTGCATTGTTGCAACAACTCCCTGCATCTTGCACCGTTGCACACCTCTTTGTGCCTTCCTACACTGGTGCAACACTCTTGTGCCTCTCGCACTGCTGTAGCCTACTAGCTCTGTGCTGTCTTGGGACTCCTGCACTGTAGCTCTCTCTATCGCTCCATCCGCATCTGTCTCTACCCACCTAGCCAGTCCTGCTACTCCTCGTTGGGGCTCCCGTAGCAAGGTCTAATCCAAGAGGCTGGGTACCTCAAGGATCCTGCCCCACATCGTCTGTAGTCCGCCTGACTATAGCTCGATGTCTCCCCATTTCCACTCAAGTGGTGTGTGTGCACTCATGGCACAGTCATCGTCTGTCAAAACTTCTTTCTATGCCCATGCTGGCGTTGCCCTAGTCTCGAAAGACTCTCCCTTACTCTTCTTCCTTGGGCATTGGGTCGCATAATGACCCATCTCCCCACAATGGAAACACTTGATCTTGGAGAGATCTTTCTTCTTCCACTTCTCCCGCTTTCCCTCAGATGATAGGGCCACATTCTCCTCCTCCTCCTTGACCTTGATCCCTTTGTTGCTGCTACCTATCTTCAACTGTCGTTGGATCTCCCTGGCGAAGAGCTACCCACATCTTGTCCCAAGGTAGGAGAGTCCCTCTACCCAGGATTCTCTAGATAAACACCTCCCACTCTTCTGAGACAGCATTCAGGGTTTTCCTCACCATAAGCTCTTGATCCAAAGTCGCTCCTATAATAGTCAACTGGTCTTGGATCTCATTCAGTCCTCTGAGGAAGGTCTTAATCGATTGACCCTTCTTCATTTGATACGACCTCATCTAGTTCTCGAGCAACATTCTTCTCTGCACATAAGTATGCTGGTACAAGTTCTTGAGAGCCTCCCATATCTCAACTGTTGTTTCCTTCTCAGCTATATGTGGTACCAAATAATCCTTGACCCCGTCAAGGATAATGCACTTGGCCCTCGCCATTGCCTCCTCGTACTTATCGTTCTCATTTGGGTCGACTCGGATAGCTATAACCTTCAAGGCGAAGTTCTTGACACGATTCCTGTCAAGTACTGATAAGATTCTGGACTTCTAGACTGTGAAGTTCGATGCTCTGTCAAATCTATACTGGTCTCTTACCTCGTATAATGCCATGATGCTCCTCTACTTCCCTCCTAGAAGTTCTCTGTTTGACTCCTCTGAGTCTCTACTTCCCGTCTGGAAGTTCTCTCCCGGACTCCCTCTGAGTCTTGATTTCCCTCCTGGAAATCCTCCTGCTGCTTGTCGAGATGCCCCCTACTTTGATCGTCTTGTGCAACTGCACCGCTGATCCAGGTTCCTCGGCTAGAAACCCTCGATAACAACTCCTCTGGCCTTGCTCTGTCAAGTATTGTTCTGACTATAGTGCCTCACCAACTCCACTTTGCAATATTCCTGCAGCCTTCTAGACCCCAACAACTGCCTCTCTGTGAACTACGTCAGCCCTTCTCTGCCCCACACTGGCTCTGGTCACCCCGAATGGGTCTGCGTCAGCCTTGGGATGCCCTACGTCAGCCCTCTGATACTCTGCCTCAACAACGCTAGTCTCTCTAAGGCTTTGCGCAATTCCCGACTTCTTCTACGTGGCTCTGGCTAGCTCTGCGTCACACTTTTTGGCTTTTGTGCTGCTAGAAACAACGTCTGTCACCTCAGGACGGTTGTTTTCTGTTGTTATCGCTTCACTCGGCTGATGTCCCTTAGTCCTCCTGTGATCTGCAATCACACTCTGATACCATGTTGAAGTTTCTAAGTTTACTTAGTTTAGAAACCCTCCATGCACTTTATCTGAGTTATTCCTACCTACTTGTCATTTTACTTAACAAGTTATTTACAATGTAAACACTGAAAATAAACACTAGTGCATGCTCAACATATTACAGATCAGCAACTAAAAGAAACAGAAACCAACATGCCATATGACACCATTTTTTTGGACCAATGTTCCCGGAAAAACCCAATGCAGGAAAACCGATGCAACTATCTGAGGGCTTTCTTATTAAGCAATATCATAGTACAATCTAGGTCTCGTAACTGGCCTACCCAACAAAGAATTTCTTTAGCAACTATAACTCACAGTTTGAGAGAAATCTCCTGGTTGAAACCCCAGAAAACCCTTCCGACAGCTGCTCAGCACAAAACTGCTCCTACAACCCCAGTGTTTGCCCAATCTGGACTGCGTCAGCCCCTCTCTGTCTCACGCTGGCCCTGCATCAACCTTTCTTGGCCTGTGTCGGCCCCAAGAGGCCCTGCGTCAACTTGGTGAGCCTCTGCATCACTACGCTGGCCCCTCCGATGCTCTACGCAGCACTTGGTTGCCTCTACGTGGCCCTACATGAGCCCTTGCTGGCTCTGCGTCACCCTCCTTGGCTATTGCGCTGCTCTCCCGGCACAATCTCTGCCTTCTTTGTTCTTCTGTACTCAATACCCCTCAGCTGCTCTCCCGATCACTGATTTTATCTCTCTTAGCAAATCCCGCTCTAGAGAATAAAATGACTGATCATCTGGTGTGCTCTCCAAGTGACCCTCAAGCCTCCTCTTATAATTTTCCCGTTGACGATTCAATGGTCGAGATTAAGTCCCTAATCAACGGCTAAGATTAGATCTGGCTTGATCCATGTCTTTTGGACCACTCTACCACAGATTCATAATAATACACATTAACATTTTATTTTCTCCAAGTTTAGACTTAGGGACTCCATTAAAAATATTATTATTTTAATATCTCCTGATCTATTTAGAATCTGCCCAAACCCTTTCTGGGTATTGGAGATCTCATGTGCCCCAACCTCTCCACCAAATTTTGTGGCTACAGCACATTCGATGCTACCCCAAATCAACAAAAAGTTCCATACAAAGTTGAAAGAAGTGAAGAAAAAGGGAAAAAATATGGGTTTCTTTTCAGTATGTCCTTTCTGTTCAAAAGGGTATCCTAATTGTCAAGAGTCATTCAGAAATCAAAACATCATCACCACAAAATGTTACAAATTTTTTACTTTAGTTGAATGTCTAAGTTATACAGAAAAACAATCATTAGCAAGACATGTGAAACAATTAATGGCAACAATTAGGCACCAACATACAAATTTTAAAAAGGAAATGAAGAAAACGGAATCCAAATTACAAGATAAATGCCCATTATCACCCCTACAAAACGTTGTAGTCCAATGTACCGATAAATTGCAGTTGAAAGATCAAAAGAATGACAGAATAGCCAAACTTTGGCAAAACAAAAAAGTGTTACAAGTTACAACAAGAATATGGAGACCTTGCAGATATTCATTACAAACAAGTAATGGAAAAGGACGAAGAAATTTCTCGCCTCAAGGACCACGTTGAAAAATTAATTGCACAAGTCAAGAAGACTAAAGTCACAAAGAAGGAACTCAAGCAGCGCTTATCAGAACAAGAAGAGGAAATCTTACATTTAAAGAACCTTAATAAAACATTATTAGAGCAAATCATAGATCTAACAGATGAAAAGCTTAAAAGTCAAAACACGGAAAATAAGGTTGATAGATCAGATATCAAAGAACTTTTACGTCTAAGAAACCATAATCAAAATCTGCTCACTCAAATTAAGAAACTTAAGGATGATAAGAAAGCATTAAAAGACAAGTTAGAACAATTTACTCAAGAAGAAGTATCGTACTATCGAAATCTCGAGTCATAACAATCCAAGTTGAAGATAAGGGAACGAATACCGATCCAATGAATATCATAACTCAAGAAGAATGCAAACTAGTAGAAGAAAAGATGCACTTAGATGTTGTAGTTTAGATAATAAACACCCCAAGTGAAGGTTTTGTAACCAACTCGACAACATCGTCACCTGAAGTAAATCAAAAAATTTCCACACAATAAGGGAAAGTCAAACCAAAAAAGTTCCTTATCGACATCCGAATCATGAGAGTAGATAACACAACCAAGCTACATATTGGGACCATTCAGAACAGAAACAACAAACTGATGCCAGAGAATAATGATGGAACCCCAATCCAGTCCTATGATGACAAGTCATTACAAAATTTCAGTGATCAGAGTATTCCACAAAAGATTAATCTAGGATGGTCTGATCCCTTCTTAGTGCGACAATTTTGTTTGTCACTTAGAAGATCATATCAATTTCTATCAACGAAGATGATTGTTCCAAGACGAGAAAATATTCGAACCCAAAAAAGAGATCAAGCCTTTTTCATCGACAAGCTTTGAGGACAGCTTTTTGAGGTAGGCAATGTTATGAATAAATATATAGGAAATATTGTAAATGATAATAATTAATAATGATTAGTTAAATTAGCAATTAGATTGAAGAGTCATGTTTAAATGAGACATGACTCTCCATGAAAAGGCACATGCATAGTATATAAGCAGACCTCTCACTCTCACTGTATCATCATTCTTATTCATACATTTAATATATAATATTTGTATCCTCATGGATATCTTTATATTCCAAGTCTTTTGGAGTAATTAATCTGAAGAAGGAACTTTGTTCGCTTCACTACTCGAAACTATATTACGTGATCCTTCTTCGTCATATGTGTGCCGAGAGTATGATACTTAGATTGTTGCCATCGAGACAGAGTATCCACTGCAACACAGCATCCACCGAGATGGTGATTACAGGAGTGTCGAGGTAGTGTTTGCGTGGAGATTGTATAGGGATGCCAAGACAAAGTGTCCTTCTCTGTCACCAAAACAGAGTACCCTCCGAGGTCATATACCAAAATTCTATCACTTGTTTTTGTATTACCGAGATCATTTGTCGAGTATGTTACTGTTTAATATCACCGAGATCATATCTCGAAGTTTCAGAGTGATCCAAGGTTGCGTATACATATAGTTATTTGACCTTGTATGCAGGCCGACATGAGCCAATGTACTGTTGCGTCCTTTTGTTGAGCCGACATGTCATCTATATATACATTGAAGCCGACTTGACTGTCTTTCTCATCATTTTTGCTGGCAGACTTCTTCTTTGGAGAATGGTGCTTGTCTTGGAGGGCTGCTTGACACCAAGTTGACCCATGTGCATTACATAAATGCTCGAGAAGAGCTCTTTAACATGATTTTGACTCGTTGACTTTCCTAGACCCATGGAATGAGCAAGAAACTCATTCATATAGTTTACAAAGATAATATTTCTTTTTCTTTAAAAGTACAAACATCAAAATTACATTTTACAAATTCCGGACCTAGTTACACTTTTTTCTACCCACTGCACTTCACAGCCCCACGAAACCTTGCTATCTGGTTGCTATTGGGTTTTGTCCTTTTCCCTCTTGACAGCCTCTTCCCACATAATATCTGCATAAGTCTTGATGGTGGCATTGGGGGGTCTCACCGCCCTTAGCGAAGGCATTATCCAGGTCAAGGGAAATAATTCTGGGAAGGAGTAGTCCATAATAACACCCTAGGCTGCCAGTTTACGGGATGTTTATCCATATCCGGACACCCATTTGGCTACACCTAATATCCTGGTGAAGTTCTGTTAAATTGGACAGGGTACCACAAATGGGTATTTTACTGTGCCACCATGGCCACAAGGGCTTTATGCCAATCATGGATCCAGTTTTTAGCATTTTTATGGATAATGAAATGAAGAGTCACTTAGTTTCTATAAATTCAATTGCACATTAATAGAAATCATCCAGTGGAGTTACACATATTGGTTTAAAAAAAACTAAAATTCTGACAAGTGGATAAAATCTCCAACTATGTGCAAGGTTCAAACTTCAAATATTTAAAATGTGCTTTTGTACTTCATGTACAATGTTTCTTTTACAATAAAATCATGTTTCTCTCCAAAGGTGACTGCCTCAATGTGCTCACAAAAGAATGTGTTGCAACTTGTACCCAAGACATTTGTCTCCACATGCCCCAACAAAAAATATATATCATGCCAAAGATGTTTCTTAAAATGAAAAAGACAGTCATTGTTACATTCTAACTTCCATGATTATTTAAATCAATTTAGATGCAGTTACTTTGTGTTCCGATTCTTATTCCTCTACGATATCAACACATGCTTTCAACTATAGTCTACCATACATTACACAACAGTTATTGCACATAATCACAAGCTAGAATCAGCATCCAACAGGAGCAACGTACAACTATAAACTCCCTTTATGGAAACAAAGATAACAATATTAAGCTTTAACTATAAAAGATAGTAGATCTGAAAACAATGGATTTACTATCTGCTTCAGAGAAACAAAAGACTTAAGAGCAAGATCTGATTCTTACCAACTTATAAAATTGATCTTTGCACCATCTGGGAAACCAAAGACTTCAATCTCTGGTCCTAGAGTGTCATCTTCCATCAGTTTATGGATCCCTATTCCAGTGTAAAATGACCTGACAAAAATCTTCTACTGTTAATGACAATAAAAAATTAACTAAATTACATTGGTTAAAGAACAAACAAAATTACATAAAAGCTTACAAATCAAGTAGCCATCCGAGCAAGTTTGAGATGCAATTTTGCCTTCAGAATCCCCAAACCACATAGCAAAGCTTACAATGTTACAAGATATAAGAGAAAGACTTACATACGGCTTCTTGTATTACAGTTTCCATCAATACGGATTCCAGCAAGCTTTTCTTCTGGTCTTGCAAACTCTGAGAGTGGAGGTAAAGCCCTACGTTTGAGAAATAAAATCTTATCTCTATTAGGAGAAAAAGACAGAGCAGGAGTTGGTGGTGCATCAACAATATTTCTAATATCTATTGGAGGGAGACGATAGCCATTGTAAACTGAAGTTTCTGCAGAAAAATAAAGAAAGAAATTATAAATCAGAACCAATATAATCATTGTAAAATGAAGTTTCTGGAGAAAAATGAAAGAGAGAAAATATAAATAGAACCAATATAATCCAGTCATCAAAACGTCAATGACCTTGGAAAGTTGGATGAAAGCTTGTATATATAACCAAAGAACAAAATAGATATTTATGAAGATATTCAAAGATGCTGAGATTTCATTTCATGCTTTCATTCTTCCAAGAGAAATGAGAGAATGCTCGATGTAGGTAAGTGTTTCTGAATACAACAAAAGCAAAAGTTGCCAGAGTTTTTGAATGGCAAGAATCTTTTTTGCAGATGCAAAATATGAACCTGCAAAAGGATAAGTGCAGAGTGCATTGGTATAACAGTGTGCTGCAATAGACAGTGTATGTTCAAGTTTCAACGCTGTATACAGTAATATTGAGGAAATACCAGTTTAGCAGTGGTCAATGTTTTAATTTGTGCTCTATTTCACCATTAGATGAATGTATAACAATAGGATTTAATAAAGCAAAATCAACAAATGCAAGTCACTTAACTCTATGTTGTGCACATAAATGCCATTACTTAGTATGTAACCTATCAGAAAACCATGCACATATGTAGGCAGAAAAAACAAGGCAAGATATGATAGACAATATACTTGGACGATTATTCCATGGTGTAATGTCTCAATACATATTATAAGGTGGGAGCTGTACATCAAGTATGTTACATAACTCCCTATCTATATAATTAAATGCTATTATTATATTATGTCATGAATACATCAGGTAATATTAATTTAACATTTGGATAGCCAGTCGCTTTAAACTAGTGCCATAAAAACAAAAAGATATTTTTAAAATTTAACAGAACATGCAGGTAACACAAGACAAAATGGAGGATTGCGCAAAAAAATATGATTTTTTTAAAGCACAATAACATATCTTTGCACTGCAGAATTTGTTTTATGAATGATTGTCTAACCTCTCTAACCTGCACTTCCAGTGGTAAAGCCCTAAAACACAAGTGCAACTTTAGAGGCAACTAAGAGGGGTTGTCCATTGTATCACAACAACACCCTCTCTCACTTTAGGCTGGCTCTCCTCCAGCGCTGTCAGAAAGTCAGATCAGCAAGATGTGAAGGAATGAGTTCACCAGAGGTACACAGATGTCAGGGACCAGCAGCTTGGAGCAGTTCGGCTACAGCATGTTCCCACAAGTCAGAAGGTGGCTGATATACTCACGAAGGCCTTGGGGAGAGCAAAGTTTATCTACTTCAGGGAGCCGATGGGTATAGTGGAGAACACCTTCCTCGCTAAGAGGGAGTGTTACTTTTTGGGGTAGCGACGGACAAGTGTTCTAGTCTCTATGATGTCTAAGAAGGATCACAAGATCCCAAAAACCCAGACAAGGTTTCGCAAGAAAAGACTTGGTGACACCTTAATTAAATTAATTAGTCAATAATTAAATATTTCCTAAGTCTAACATAAGAAAATTGGTTAATTAAAGTGAATTAATTAGGGAAGTTCGATTTTGCTCTAGAGACTCCTGGAAAAGTTAATTGGCAGAGTCAAGATGATCTTAGCCATCAGTTGAGATGTGATTGTGGCCATTAAGACTCCAACGAGAGATATAAGAGCAAGTTGAAGGGTTTGGAGAAGGACATGGAGTGAGTTCAAGCAATTTGACTGCCCAGTTGCAGGTATTCAACAAGGGCGCAGTTGAAGCTAGGGAAGCATCAAAGGCAGGGGTTTCAACAAAGATTTGGGAGCAGGTCTCTAGAGTGTTGAGAAATCTAGGGCATCAATAGATAGTTGATTTATCTACTTATGACAATTGCTTGTGATGGAAGTTTTACTTCTTAATTTATTATTGTGTTGAGAAATGTAGGGCATCAAGAGATAGTTGATTTCTCTACTTATGATAATTGCTTGTGATGGAAGTTTTACTTCTTGATTTATTATTGTGTTCTTTTCATCAAAACAATTACCAAATCATGAACAATAAAGAGACAAAAGACACAGTATATAGGCTTGTCACCCAGGGCCAAAACCTCTCACTCTTTGAGAGGAAAACCCAAACGAAATTCTTCTTATAGATCTTCAATTGAGGAATATCAAGACCATGACAAAGACCCTTGACACTAGAGTCCCCCCAAGACCAAGTCACTAGCCTCCTCTCCTCCTCTCCAACGCTGCTCTTCCTTTTCTCCTTCTCGGCTTCCTTCATAATTTCAGCCTCTCCTTGTCATTCTACAACTCCTTTTCTTGATAGCAGAAACCCTAGATCAGATTTGTTCCTTGAATAGTCTCTTCAAGAGGGAGACTCTTTCTCTATCTTACTCGGCTTGCTTCAGTGAAGATTTCTATCCAAACAAGTATACTTCTAGGTGATTGCAATCTTCGATTCTCCCTTGCCAACTTCGGACCTCCAACCTTCGCACGTGTGAGGATATATTATGCCCAAAACAGTCCTTAATGATGCCTCTCTCCTTCACTAAACTTCCTTCGTTCCTCGCTGGCTTAGAGACTTCTTCTAAGATGTATTGTGCACTTCTTATTAGACACTAGCTTCACCGAATTGCTTGTCTCCCAATGAGGACGAGCACTAGTATATATAGTCATTTGTTCATGGCAATTAGGGCGACATGATCTCTAGGAGTAGGTCGACTTTACCTTTCTAGAATTATCCCTTCGTTGTAGGCCGAGTTGAGTAAGGGTTAGTGACGAGGTCTTGAAGGGTTCCTTACAAAGACAAATATGACTCTTTACAATGTGTAAAATGCCTTCGTTACATGACTCTTTAGAATTTTATGACTAGATGACAATATTCCTAAGGGCTCTCAATGTAAGCCTTAGCTAAAAATTAAATATCTTGCTCATGAAACCCATGATGCAAGCATTACAATAATTTTATTTGTCTTCTTTACATCTCTTACATAAAATCATAATTACATGTCATTATGAAGACCGAACCTAGTTACACTTTTCAACATGGAGGAGGTTCCCTCGGTACTCTCCAATGTCCGGGAGATAGGAAGAGGAGGTTGAATTCATCTACAGAGGAGGCCACAATAGCTAGTGTGAGTAGCCAGAATTCCCAGTGCAAGTTGTTGGAGGAGACAATGTTTCAATTGTTAGAGGTCAGATCTACTTTCCGGAGGTAGAGCGAGTGGGTTTCAAAGGCAAAGGGAGGTAGGACGACTTGCAGGAAGGAGGTTCCACTAGTTGATTGAATTTATGGAGGCATTTGTATGCATTTCCAGCCAGGCAGTGTGAATGTCCAAGAAGTGCGAGTTACCGAGAGAGCGGCAGAATCCAATTGCAGACGTAGATAGTTAGTGTCTCGTATAGCTTGCCAGCAGAGATCAATATTTGATGGAGGTTTCCCAGTGAAAGGCAACCAGTTCTAAATTTGTAATTTCTCCTAAATTGCTAGATAATAATAAAGCCCTCATCTGTTGCACCGGTTTTACCTTTGGGGCTTTTCCAGGGAAGATTGTCCAAAAATAACAATGTCATAATTTTGTGTGCGTGCATATTTTCTCTGTTCCAATTTTTATATTCTGCAGAGTTTTTATTTTGAAGATTGCAATTGTGAATTATACGCTATTTGTCATAATATTAACTTACAAAAGACAAATGAACTGCACAAGTTAATAGAATAATATCCAGTTAATTGCAATCTTGGAAAATTCACAGTTCACAGATCTCAATGCACAGGGTTTGGAGGTCAAAATTCAGCAATGGCTTAGGTTGCTCAACATAATGTGTACTTGACATGCCACATGGAATTTTTGTCAAAATGTGAAGACATAGAAGAGATATTCTAAGGTACAAGTGGTCATCCTCTATTTGTGGTCCATGTGTGCTAATTTGGGCAAATTGAGATCCATTCTTGGTGGAATGGGGCATGCCATAATAAGAACATTTTTTGGAGATCTAGCATTTGGTTCACTAAAGTATGAGGTTGAGCCAAACACATGAGGTCTAATAGACCATTTGAAGGATCAACTTTGGTTGTTGGGGTTAATTAAATGATGAAAAAGGTCAATTATTTAAAATAAGTTAAGTCAAATGGCCAAAGTCAACTTTCTCAAGCTAGCCATTTAACCTCTCCAAGTACGTTGAGGGTTTAAGGGTCAGATGATCGTTAGACTAAATGTGGGCAAGATCTAGCCATTGGAAGGTGAGTGAGCCTCTCTCCAAGAAAAGAAAGCCTCTCTTCAACCAAATCAAGTCAATTCAAGCTAAATCGAACCTCCTTCAAGCAAATTCAGCCCTCCTAGGGTAGCTATTTTCTACCTATAAGTAGATCAACCCACTTTTGTGGGTATTTTCTCATATAAAAAATATTTTTAATTGCAAACACTTAGTCTCCGAGTTGTGGATGACAAGTCAAATCATTATTTTGGGAGAGGGTTTCAAATTAGCCCTTGGAAAGAAAATTATATAAGGCTAGTCCCACATTCCATGTTTTTTGTTGTGAACTATGAGATCATCATGCCATAATAAGAACATTTTTTGGTGTAGACAACTTGTCTTGTGGACTGATTCTTCTATTCTATTTCTTTTAGCCATTATTTAGAAATTGTTCTTCATAAAATATGTGCATGTTTTACCAAATCACACAAAGCTTGTGAATCAATGCATTGAGGGCCTAAAAAGTCATATGAAAAACTAAGGCTAGGTCGCTAGTCCTAACTTTATCTTTGTTGGGTTAGGGTTATCAAAATCTAATTGTTGGACTATTGAGGGTTTCTTCTTGAAAGACAAGATCTCCCCTAATACCATAGTTGATTCATTGACCAAAGGTAATTCAAGAGGAAATTGCTCCTAGTTGGGTTTGGGCACTGTTAGCCTTGTTGGCAAATGGCCCAAAAATAAATCCAAATATGCTCTTTAAAGTCTCCATAAGCCAACAAAGTCATACAAATGGATCCAAATATGCCCCAAAGCCTTCAAATATTGCTTAAGATCATCCAAAGATCAAAACAATCACATGACAGCAGCCCTTAAAAGGCTGGAAATACACTATCGGGAAGCTAAAACACTAAATAATCAATGAAAAACCATGTATCGCAGGCTTAACAGTCCAAACGCACAGCAGTCATTAGATCTAGCCGATCAACGACCCAAACCTAAGCGGCAAATCACAATCGACAAATCTGATCGACGGGCAGTGGCAATCGGCACAAGACACCGCCAATCAGCGATCTCCGATGATCGGATCGGCGGGTCGCATCGACGAAGGTATCGGCGATTACAGTATGGGCATTGCAATTGCTATCGGCGATTAAACGTGGATCGTCGATCACGCGCGCAGACCGACGGCCCACATCACATCGGCGAATCGCAATCGGAGAAATCTTAAGGAGCTGCGCCGATGTGAAAAGTCCCAGACCCAACAGCATTCTAAGTGTTATTTTATAATATTTCACGTCCGCGGGTAAGCCATTTTCAATGTATTTTCGTGTATTTTCGTTATATAACGAAATACAAAGGGAAGCTTGGCAGCGCCGATTGCGATGAGTCCCGGACCCAAAAGGATTCAGGAATGAAATCTATACTATTTGAAGTCTGGAGGGAGGCCATTTTCAATGTATTTCCCATGTTTTACGTATTTCACAATACAAAGGGAAAGACAGGGCCAGGCCACTTGCAATAGGCGACAACGACCCAAGGGGCGGACCCAATAGGAGAGTAAGCCATGTTTAAGGACTTTTTAAGTCCGAAAACAACAGAGATGGGCGGGATTTTCACAATGTTGTTGTGTTTTCTGTATTAAATAGAAAACAATCATTATAAGCTTTTAAAAGGAAAACAGAAGCCCGAATAGCCATTTCAAGACAGAAACAGAGACCAGAAAGGGAATAAAAAGGGCCACAGCGCGACACAGCCACAACAACAAATGATCATGGAGCATCAATAGCCCAGCGCAACTCATCAAAACAAACATCATGGAGTATCTTCAACACAAGAGAGCTCCCTGCCAGCGCTGCAAAATACCAAAATGAGGTTATTCTGTTGTCAGAAGAAGGAATCTGAGCCATGCTTGCCTACTCAGGGCATCAAAGTTGTTGAAGAGACCCAGGGATAGATTAAGACCTCTCGAGCCTCAAAAGGCTCGAGAGCATTGTAAAGAGCTATAAATATCTGAAAGCAAAATGTAATAAGGGTTCAACTTCTGGAGACTGTAGAGACTTTGCTACTCAAGCGTCTCATCTTCATTCATTAGCAATATAAGCTTCTTTTGTTCTTATATGTTAAATGTCCATTTTCTCTTCTGTTCTAAGCTTGCACTTGAACAGGTTGTTCATGTTTCTTCTGTATCTAATGCCAGATAATTGTCATCTTACCTCTACGTTGATAAATTGGATTTGCAAGCTTCTTTACTGCTTGTAGCTAGCCATTCATATGTTTTATATATGCATGTGCCGGTACAGTCAGTGTTCTCATTTACTGCATGTAGCTAGCCATTCATATGTGTTTATATATGCAATTGTCGATATGGTCAGTATTCTCCATCTATCCATTGAATCTACAAACTATTGAGCATTAGTGGTCTAAAGCCTTGTAAGCTAAGGGTGTTCATGCATGTCTTGAGTAAATACAGATTTTAAATGGTTATCTGGCTTGATCCAAACCATCATTCATTCCAATAGTTCAGAGAACAATATTGAAGATTACATGTTACTAGGCATCTCCGTGCTGCAACCTAGGAGAGTTTCCTAGAGTGATAACATAATTGCGTCGTTGCCGGGGAGAGGAAACTGAAGCTCAGCATCCCTAGGAAATGATACAAATCCAGCTTTGATGATAAACAAAGTCTAGGCACTTTTTAGGTTCTAATCATCTATCTGGCGACTCTACTGGAGGCCGAACCTTTTGCCAACTCCATTTCATAGTTCTGGCTCAGTTTGTGAGGCATACTCGGAGAAATCCTCAGAAGCCACAAACTGACCCAGTACCTGACCCTGAAAAAATCATCAAAGAAAGAAAGGTATTGGAGAGTATCAGGTTCAGGTAAACCTAAACAATCTCCTATATCTCTTCAAGAAAATCCTGTAATAGAACAAATACATGCTGACAGTATAGCTTCTAATACTAGCAGCGAAGAAAAAATCTTAGAGATTCATAAAGCTCCTTATTCTTTAGGTTCTCCTTTTGTTGTAAGCCCAAAGGAAACCTCACCTCCTATCCATCATACTCCTTTAGTCCTATCAATCACTCCTCAGCCCTCTGTCATTCAGACTTCCAGTACCCTCATAGCCACCATAACTATGGCAAGTCCACAAGCAACCACCAAAAAGGAAAGAATCATAGCTGCTAGGTATGGACCGCTAGTACTACCCACTCCTTTGAATGCCATGCCTACTGGAGAATATCAGAAGTATATGCCTAAGTTCACTGGGACTGAAGGTGTTTCAACTGAAGAACATCTTGAGTCATTCTATAGCTATGTTGATAACCTGAACATTAGTGAAGATGATGTATGGATGACAGTCTTTGTCCAAAGCCTAGATGGAGAGGCTAGAAAATGGTTCAGAGAACTGACCCCAAGATCTATGCAGATATTGATGCGTTAGATGATGCATTTCTAAAGCATTGGGGGGATAAGAAGGATCTCCTCTACTACCACACTGAGTTTGGGAACTTAAAGAGGGAAATGGTGAGTTGCTATCTGACCTTAATAAGAGGTTTAACCGCATGTACAGCAAGATACCAGCTGAAGTAAAACCCACCACTACCTCTGCTAGACTCATCTATGCCAGTGCCTTTGATTCTGATTTCTCTTTAGTATTAAGAGAGAGGGGATGTGCTACTTTGGCTGATATGTAGGATGCAGCCTTGGAAGTAGAATCAAACATCATGGCTGCAGAAAAGCTCAAAGGTAATGTTGATAGAAGGAGATAAAAGGGCGAGTCTTCATCATCCTCAGATCCCAAGATCGATAAAATGACCAAGATGATAGAGTCATTGGCCTCTGAAATCTCCAAATTAAAGGTTGAGCAGCACTCTGGGAAAGGAAGAGTTCCTAATACCTTTGCTCCTAGAAATCCAAATCCATATACAAGAGCTAATGAGCAGTTGCAGATTTTGCAAAGAAGCAAAGATGCCAATGAAGACCAAAGGGTGAAGGCCCCTTTTCCAAATGCGGTCATGGAGGAAGAGCAGTTTGAAGAAGATGATGTGATCCATTGGTTTGAAGACAAAGGCAGTGCCCCTTTTATGACCAAAGCTACCTATGAAAAGTCATTTTTCAATGACCAGATCAGCCAAGAGTGGGACGGTGAAGCTATTCTACAAACTAAAGATCAGCAAAGATATAATCTGAGGTCGAAGATGAATAATGCCAAGGAAACTCATGTTCAAAGAGTTGTTGTCCTGCAGTACAGCAAGCTAATAAGCAAAAGCAACCAGCAATCGATCCTATCACCCTCAAAGCTCCAGCCACAGAGGTAAGAGGCCTTGACAGTCCCCTTCTTCTTTCAGTTTTCAATCAAAAAACCAAAAGCTAAGAAGACCTATGCCTCTAATTGAACTGGTGAAGAATGAGTCTTTCAAGAAATCTATCCTCAAGGCCCTCGAGCCTAAAGCCATCCAAGCCTCCACGACTATGTAAATCTGCAAGATGACCAACCAGTTGTTATTCTCAGCCCAATGATTGAAAATTGTGAAGACAGCTCCCCATCATTCTTTATCTCTCTGTTTATTCATGATAAAATCCTTCACAACTGCCTTCTGGACACTGGAGCCAGCCATAATCTAATGCCCAAGGCTGCCATAAATAAATTGGGTCTTGACCTTACCAAGCCTTATCATGACCTGTTTTCTTTCGACTCTAAAAAGGTGGAATGCCTGGGACTAATCAAGGACCTAACCATCACTTTGTCTCAGCTGCCCATGAAGAGCATGATGGTGGATATTGTGGTAGCAGATGTACCCCCCAAGTTTGGCATGTTGCTTTCCAAAGGTTGGATCAAGAGATTAGGTGGAACAGTGCAAAATGATTTGTCCTATGCTACTGTCCCAGTTTTTGGAGGTGAAAATGGGAGATTGTACAGAGAGGCTCAGTTGGCTTATAGCATCAATGATGAAAGGAACCCCACTAATCATCCCATCTATGTTGTTGACACTGATTTTGGAGCTTGTTTTCTTCAGAGTGAAGGATCTCAGTTGGCCTCTACGCAGCTTAAAAAACCAATTTGCCAGATCACAAAGGAAGAAGGCCCACAGATCTGGGACATGTTCTTTGAAGGAGCTTGCTCTAAAGAAGCTGCAAGAGCAGGTGTAGTCCTTGTGTCCCCCACATAGGAATGCATTGATTCATCTTTTATATTAACATTTCAGTTGAACAAGGCCTTTCAAGAAAAACATCCAAGGCTGAAAGCATACCGAGATGAGGTGAAATATAGACCATCTCTGTCTAACAATGGAAAATGCTAGAAAGTTTTTGAAGTAGATGATCAAATTAATAGGCTTTTGCAAGTCTTTCATGAATTTGTTGATATGCACATTGACCAAGAAAAAGAAACCTTTAACAGAAAGGCAAAAAGGGTCAATTTTCAGTTTGGTGATTGTGTTCTTAAATGGGATGCATTAAAGGAAGGAGGAGATGTTTTTGATGGCCCATTCAATAGGCAGTTTTTGAAATTTTATTTCAGTTAAGGCTTTAAAGCCTTGGTATTGTAAATATGTTTTCTTTCAAGTTTTTATTTCATGCTAAATAGACTCCATGCCCAATGGAACACTAGAAGGAAAATTTGATTTTGTTTTTATAGGAAAGGCATTGTTCTGAAGTTATTGAAACCTCAAAGGGAGGCTTTCATCCCCAGAAAGAGCTAGTGTTAGCCTTGTTGGCAAATGGCCCAAAAATAGATCCAAATATGCTCTTTAAAGTCTCCACAAGCCAACAAAGTCATGCAAATGGATCCAAATATGCCCCAAAGTCTTCAAATATTGCTTAAGATCATCCAAAGATCGAAACAATCACATGCCAGCAGCCCTTTAAAGGGCGGAAATACACTATCGGGAGGCTAAAACACTGAAAAACCATGTATCGCAGGCTTAACAGTCCAAACGCACAGCAGTGGTTAGATCTAGCCAATCAATGGCCTAGATCTAAGCGGCAAATTGCAATCAGCGGATCTGATCGACGGGCAGTGGCAATCGGCGCAAGACACCACCAATAAGTGATCTTCGATGATCGCATCGGTGGAGGTATCGGCGATTACAGTATGGGCATTGCGATTGCAATCGGCGATTAAATGTGGACCGTCGATCGCATGCACAGATCG
>APFE031152859.1:25170-39273 GCA_000404065.3 Pinus taeda
GTCTTTTCATTTGTATCATCCAAGAATTGTTCATTTATGTAATGTAAAGGAGGTTGCTCCCTCGAAGAGGCTGAATTCTAAGTCGTTGATCTATCTTTTCTATCTTTTCTTGAGCTGGTTTCATAACAGACATCGAGTTGTAGTTAGGAGGACTACATGCTAGCGGGCAGGATCCTTGAGGTGCCCAAACTCTTGGATCACATACCGCTACGAGAGCCCTTAACAATAGTAGCATGATGACAAGTGTCAGGGGGAGCAAAGTGTGGTGGACCAACAAGGCAGCACTAGAGTGCTGAGTTTTGTAGCAGCGCAGTAGAGGTTACAACAGTGCGAGAGGCACAGAGGTGGTTGCAACGACGCAGTGGCAACAAAGGGAGCACAAGATAGCAGCAGAGACAACTTCAGCATCACAAGTCTTCCAGACTGACCGAGACGTCAGTATTTGGGGGAAGTCAGTTACCTACTTCTCAGTAACTGAGTTGCAGTGCAACAGTTAGTAGTGGCAGTGCTAGGGCCAGCATGGGCAGCATATTGACAAGGAGATGCAATACAGATGTAGCAGTGGCAGTGGTAGTGTCATGGGCAGCAGTATAGGGAGCAGCAGTCCAGAGGATGTGAGGCAGCAGGCCAAGCATCAACACAGGTATCGATGCGGAGGATCAATGTGATGTTTCTGTGGTGAGGCATTACTAGAGCACGTTCCTCGCTAAGAGGAAGTGTTGATTTTTGGTAGCATCAGAAGTGATCTAGCCACGAAAATTGGTGGAGAGGCTAAGGAAAATGAGATCTCCAAGGCCTAGAAGTCGTTTGGGGAAATTCCACCGAAATGGAGAGATATTAAAATAATTAATATTTTTAATGAGACCCTAAGTATAAACATAGGAAAATTAAAATATTAATGTGTATTAATATAATATGGGTGAGAAAGTTCTAAATAACGAGGATCAAGCCAGATTTAATCTTAGCCATTGATTAGAGACTTAATCTCGGTCGTTGAATTGTCAACAGGAAAAGTATAAGAAGAGGCTTGAGGGTCAGTTGGAGATACACCAAGTTGATCAGTCAATTCGATTTTTTAGGGCAGGGTTTGCTAAGAAATCGAGTTAGTTATCCGTTGCAGCGAGGGGCAGTTTGGTAGGAGGCCGGGAATACATATCAGAGAGGCAGAGGAAGTGCCAAAGAGGCAACGCGAGGGGCGGTTCAGCAGGAGGTCGAAAATATATATCAGAGAGGCAAAGAAAGTGCCAAAGAGGCAGTGCAGAGCCTAGGAAGGTTGATGCAAAGGCAGCCTGGGCTGACATAGAGGCAACCAAAGCTGACACAGAGGATTAGAGGGCCAGCACAGAGGATGCAGGAGGCTGAGAATCTGACGCAGAGGCTAGCAGAGCTGACGTTGGGCTGAAGGAGCTGCGTTGTGGTGTTTTTGTGGGGCAGACTGAGAGTTGAGACGCAGATGCAGATCCATAGAGGGTGACGCAGTCCTTGGAGGGTGATGCAGTTCCAAAAGATAGCTTGGAGTAGCTTTCACTATCCAGCTAAGGAACAGTCGAAGTTGTTGTGGGACCAACCATCTAGTCGCTGGTTAGCCGAAATATCTGTCTCCAGAGAAAGGTACTTTTGCCGAGGAAAATCTCTGAAGGGTGAGCCATTTCTGGCACCCTAGTTGTATTCAGAAATTTGCATAATAATAAAACCTTCATCTGCGGCACCGGTTTTCCCACATTGGGTTTTTCCGAGGACGATTGTCCAAAAATAACGGTGTCCATTGTATTGTCTCATTTTATTTCAGTTGCTGATCTGTATATTTGTAAAGGCTGCAATTGTGTTTATTTCGATATTTATGCATATAAATAACTTGTTAATGTAAAGAACAAGTAGGAGATAATAAACCAGATATTGCAGTAGGGGTTTCTGATGTATTAGATTCAGAAACTTTCACACTACCATGGTCAACATAGCCAGGACTTCAGCAGCAAACACTTCATGTCCAGTTCCAATTCCATCTAGACAGGTACCCCCAGCTTCAGCTCTAGCTACACTACCAAGTGAAGGCTCAAGGGGAGATTGTGGTGGTGCAAAGAGGAAGGAAAAGTAGATAGAATTTAGAATAATTGTTTCTTTTTTCTTTCATTACTTATGTCACGGACTTAAGCTTAGTTTAGTGGTTTTGAAGTTTCAGACTTCACATTTCAGTAAAATTATCCTGTGACAACTTATGCACATGGCCTATTTTGTAAGCAAAACTATTTTTTCATGTTGACTGTAGGCAGATAGCCTATTTCATCTTATAAGCTAATGGTCTACTTCCTATTATATGGTCTAAAAATTTCTGTGCTTGTAATCACTAGATGGTCGATGCTCAAATGATTAATCATTAATTTACTACAGGTGGCATTTCTAATTTCATAATAATATAGTATTCATCCACAACATAATTATGCATGTTTTCATATATTCTGTAACTGATTTGGCATTCTGCATTTTTTGGGGACAATAAGTGCATTATAATATATAAAAATATATGGTTTATAAAAAAGGCTCCTAGGACTATCTACCCCCAGGGTTTTTTGGGAAATATAGCACCCAGCACTCTTGCTCCTACATTCTGGCAACCTTGCTGTCAACTACGATTAATGAAGATCAAATATTCATTTTTTTTGTGGCCAGATAAAGAGTAGTGAATGTCTTGAGAATTCTTTCATTTATTTCTTCTCATTTACTTCAAAGAAAACTGATCTGCAGCTCTTTTTTTCTGCAAGGTTCAGACATCTGCCTCATTGATATTATTCACTTCCACTACATAGCCATCAGATCTGGGCTTGCAAGATTCAACCATAAATATTTTGACGTTTTATTGCAGGGTCAATAAATACCAATGGCGGATCTGAAGTTGTTAATCTCCAATTTTTAAGAACATAAAGTCCGGTCTACAACTTGTTAAAAAAAAAAAAAAAAAAAGTTATGGTAACTTTTTGTAGGGTGAATAAGCTTGTCACCTGAGGATCCTCCCCTGGGAATAGTATGCGTTAGTCCCAAAGCAAGAAATTTGCTATTAGTGAAATGAATAGGAAGTCTAAACTGTCCACTCAAACCCTTTGTGATTAATTTCATTGACAACATGAGGTTCATTAAGAAATAGGTTCAACGATCCTATTTGAATATTTAAAGCACAATAGTCAAATTGTTCAATCTCCGTTTATACACTAGCAGTTATACTATAACAATTTTAAGACATGAGTGGTGGCATGTTCCTGCAAATGCTTTCCCATGCCTCCCATGGTTTTGTATATTTCAATGCATTATGATAAGAAAGTAGATATTGCACATGCAAAACATATAGAATAAGGCTTTTATAGCAAGCTTAATTAAAATTTACCAACCTATGCTCATACGATTGTTTGACGGTGCACCATCTGTTCCGAGGGAAACACAAATTCCAACATCTAACATTTCTTTTATTGGTGCAAAACCTAACATCCGCATTGCAGCTGCTGGGCAATGTGAAACCTTAACACCAGCCTTTGAAAACAACTCTATCTATTCAAAACACATCAATATTAGACACCAATTGTGGAAATTATTAACTGATTTACAAGGCTACAAAAAAAAAGCATTTACATGAAATACACCTAGACCTATTTGCAAGTGTAATTTGACCAATCATTAGAGAATGTGATATGGAATAAGCAAAACTATTATGTTATTGACCTCAATCAATCTAAATAACAAAGGAAAGATATACTCAAAACCTAAGTTGCACAAAACTTCAAAATGAGCACAACTTTCTGAAACAGGAATGTTATAGATACATGATCCACCACCCCTCCCTCCTCCCCCTCCCACACACACACACACATATATGTAGAGAGAGAGAGACTCTAAATAACATATTATCTAGAACACCCATGTCTACATTAACTGCCATAGATTATTAAATTATGCATAATCCAAAGCAACCTTTATAGATTAGGCTATACATCCAAAATCGGCCTTTATATATGATTATGAACCTATATGTGTCAAAATATAAAATGAGTTAAAATACAATACATATCCATCTAATATTCATTTTCATCAACAAAATTCGAACAAGATACTTATCCAGCACAGGATCATGGATTGGCTTCAGTAACTAGGTTTAGAAATGAATTAGAGGCTAATCCATAGATCAGGGACTTTTAGTCTTTCTCTAGATCTTGCTACCCCTCATTTTACATGAGGGCTATGTTACTCACCAAAAAGTGGTAACCCATACGAGAAAACTTTCTCCTCTTTGGACAGCCAGCCAGCAAGCACCCCTATTTGAACAACACATAACATGATTCCAAGACCCTCCACTTCTTGCTCCAGTCAAATATCTCTTTCCCATCAGGCATTCCTTCTTGAAGGAAGGTGGATCATCCATTGGTAGGTACTATAACCATTTTGCAGTCATGTGTTTTCACTTAATGGTATGGGCAAATTAATATGGATCACTAGGAAAACGTGATGATTGACTGATCTTGAGTCTTGACTATATTTTTGTTCCCTCGCATCACTTGGGAGGTTAGTCTTTAACCCTAGTCCAATGGGACCTCCTCTAAGACCTTAGGGTTTTAGGAAGGGCACTATTAGGGAGGCTTTGATTGAAGTAGTGTGTCCAAGATATTCCATAGTTACCACTTTCCATCTCTCCCATTATTTCGTCTTTATTCTTCAGGTTGGTGCTCATTGGTCATGGGGATTAGAACCCTTTCATCCTCATCCTTGAGTCTGTTATGTAAACTTGACTTGGGGAAAGAGTCAAAGTTGACCAATTCAATAGTAGTGGATTTTGGCCCATGGTTTTTAGGTTGCCCACGGTTTTGTCCCTGCGGATTACATATAATGGTGCTTTTAAAAGGTTGGGAGGAACTCTATTGTATGGTGCTAAGGAGGTGAGCGGTGAACGCTCACTTGGCTGGCTTGGCCGGGTTTTGGCAAAGGAACTAATGGAATTTCGTTAGATGGATTTTACCTAGGAGTTGGGGTTTTCCCATGGTAAACTATGTGCATAGTGTGTTTAATGTTTGTATGTTGTTGTGGTATTAATTTTCTCACAATAATAGTTTAACAATTGGTATCAAATCCAAGAGATGGCTTCAGGGGACGCCTTTGATGCTAAGGGTTTATTTGGCCTGGTGAGAAAAAAATTGTGAAGAATGATGAGTTGTGTCTTGCCATTACCATGCTAGACCAAAATGAGATCAAGGGCTTGCCATTTTTGTGCCATGAGAGCGCATGGAGGAAAGGATGGGAGCAAAAGAAATTAAAGGATTGACATCGATCTAAAATCTCAGGAGAGAGATCGAAAGCTAGTAGCTATGGAAACGTTATAGTCGACGAGTAAAGTTTTAGCCTTCCAAGGTTGAACATTCAGAGACAATGTTCTATTGCAAGTGCACTAGCAAGTGCATTGCCAGATTTGTTGGATTAAGATGTATAAAATGAAGGGAAACAATGTTGATGTTTTTTCTACAGTCATGAGAAAGTTATATAATGTCACGGTCGTCGCAGACTATGCAACCCCTAATGATGTTCTAACATGGTCGTGGTGGACTATGCATCCCCAGTTGGTGCTATAACAAATGATAAGAAGCCCCTCAGATAGGCAGGGGGGAGTGGCAGGGTCACTCTGGGGGTGGATTCATCGAGACTCTGGTGGCGGTGCTCACAATGATTTTGACTCTCGAAGTTTTAGCAAGGGTCATTGCCTGAATTTGTGGTATGTAGCACCTAGTGATGCACAAGGATTACTATTTCAATGGATGGGTCAAGACCAAGAACTTTGGTTCCATCAATTGTAGCCATGATGGTGGACCTAGATATTTTAATCCAAGTGGCGGTAGTAGCAAAACCAACATCCCTGCACATCGGTATCTTATCAAAGGCACATTAATGGTTGTTGAGGACTAGATGATACATGTTGGTTTGAAGAATACTGAGAAGCAATCAAGGATGTTGTTGTGTCTGTGTCTGCATCAGCGGGAAACAATTACCCCAGAGATGAGACAGTTATTAATGTGGCTACCTGGATAATGATGGTGGATGTCGACATTATGGGCCATGAATTCCTTGCTAACATTGTGTTGGGAAATGGTAATTGTTGATTTTGGGATAGCATCGGATGTGCTCTAGCTCCGAAATTTTGTGGAGGGGCTAGAATACATAAGATCTCCAAGACCCATAAATCGTTTCGAGAAATTCCACCCGAATTGTGAGTTATTATAATAATTAATATTTTTAATGGGTTCCTAAGTCTAAACTTAGGAAAATAAAAATATTAATGGGTATTAATAAAAATATGGGTGAGAAGCTTCTAAGAGGCGAGGATCAGCCCTGTTTTAATCTTAACCGTTGATTACGGACTTAATCTTGGTCGTTGATTCATCAACAGGAAAAGTATAAGAGCAGGCTTGAGGGTCAGTTAGAGATAGACCAAGGTGATCAGTTAGTTCAATTTTTTGGGGGCGAGGTTTGCTGAGAAAATCGAACAGGTGATCTGAGTTGTAGTGAGAGAGGCAAAAGTAGAGATTTGGATCAGAAAGGAGTTACGAGCCAAAGAGTACCAGGCAGAGAGGCAGCAGTAGCATTAGAGAGGCAGTGCAGAGGCCTACGCAACCCAAGAAGGGGCTCACACAGGCCAAGAGGGTCTCTTGCAGTGGAAGTGCAAGATATTCGTCAAAAGTTCGAGATTTTGCCCGAGAAGCAAGGTTTTGAGCCAGGAGGGCTAAACAACAGTCTTCCTCCAGCAAAAGGAGTGACGCAGTCTCCCAGAGGCAAGGCACTGGCCCAAGAAAAGATTGCACTGGGATTTTCGCAGTGCTTGCCGGAGTCAGGCCACCCAGTGGATCAATTGTGCCTTGGAGAATGAGGTAAACCCTCGTATGTATTTCTTGCTACCGAGATTTCTCTGAAATGTTAGCCAGTGTGAGAGACAACCTGTTGTACTCAGATTCTGCTTGCTTAATAATACAAACCCTCTATATGCTGCACCGTTTTTCCTGCATTGGGTTTTTATGGGGACGTGTTGTCCAAAAATAACGGTGTCCCTTATGTGTTTGTCTCATATATTTTCAGTTTATGATTTGTATGTCAGTGTAGTATGCAGTAGTGTTTTTAATCACTGTTTATAAATTAAATAACTTGTTGAATGTAATAACAAGTAGGAGATGATAAACCAGTGATTGCAACAAGATTACTGATGTGTAGATTCAGAAATTCTCACATGGTATCATAGCATTACAAATCATAGGATACTAAAGCCATCAACCAGGAGATCCAACAAATCTACTGCAGAGAGGTAGTTGTCCCGAGCGACAGCACTGTTCCAGAGCTAGAGACGCAGAGGGAGAGTGACACAGTGCAAAAGAGGTGATGCAGAGGCTCACGCAGTGACTACATCAACATTCTGAGCCAGGTGAGTGTGATGCAGTCGCTGGGAGGAGCCCACGCAGTAACTGCGTCAACTATCTAGGCCAGTGTAGAAGCAGAGAGGAGCTAATCTAGCTCATGCAGTGACTGCACAGAGCCTGAGGAGCTCAGATTCTTTAGTTGGTGGGGCAGAGGGAGCAGTGTAGATTCAATCTGTAGTGCTGGTGGGATGCTGTTGTTATTGGTGCAGAACAGTATCTGAGGAGACAAAGCTGAGGTAGAGGGAGTCACTACCTTAGCAGATTTCTTGCCAAATAAATCTAGATCCGAGTTGCTAAGCAGCAACAAAAGGAGGATTGGAGAGGAGTGATTCGACATTTGGCGGGAGGATTTCTATGAAGGGAATCAGGACTTAGAGGGAGTCTGGAAAGAACTTGTTCCTTAGAGGATTTCTAGCGCCTATGAAATCCAGATCCGAGTCTTGTTGGGGTCGCAGTAAGAAAGGGAGAAGAGAACCTGTTCTACACTTGTTTGAGCAGAGATGGCTATCAATGGACTAAGGGATCAGGACAGATTGGATGGAGCATCCAATTTTTTCATCTGCAAGGCCAAGATCCTGGCAGTCCTAGACAAGAATCGCATCAAGGACTATGCCTTGAAGGTAGTTGTTGTTCCGGTCAACGGTGATCCGCTGAAGAAGTACGAGGAGGCCCAGGCGAAGGCTAAATGCATGATTCTAGACGGGGTCAAAGATCATGTTGTCCCACACATTGCTGAGAAGGAAACAACAAGGGAGACGTGGGAGGTGCTGACCACGGGACTTTCGTTCAACGAAAGATGCTATTGGAGAATCAGCTGAGATAGTACTAGATGCAGAAGGGAGAAGAGATCGATCCATTCCTTCTCAAGTTGCAAGGGATTCGAGACCAACTAACTTCCGTGGGTTTTACACCAAATCCTGAGTTCATGGTTAGGACTGCCCTGAATGTAGTCACCGAAGACTAGGAGAAATTTGTTCAGAGTATCTTGGGCAGAGCTTCTCTCCCCAGTTGGGACGAGATGTGGGCAACTCTTCCATAGGAAGAGATCAAGAGGCTGACCAAGGCAGGGATTAGCGACAGATGACCTCGAGTCAAGAAGGAGGATGCAACTCTCACATCATCGAGACAGAAAGGGCAGCAGAAAAGGAAGAAAAAGGATATATCCAAGGTTAGATGCTTCAAGTGTGGGGAACTAGGACATTTCGCCACTCAGTGCCCCCAGAAGAAGGGCAAGGAAGAGGCTTCTAACTCGAAGACCGCTCCAGCAAAAGCTGACAAGGAGGATGATGACAAGGATTGTGCCATGAGTGCTCATGCACCTCTAGAGAAGAGGTGGGCCGATATCGAGCTGTAGTTGGGAGGACTACACAAAGGGGCAAGATCCTTGAGGTGCCCAAAGTCTTGTGGAAATTTCTAAGTCTAACACATTAGAAATCCCTACTGCATTATCTGGTTTATTATCTCCTACTTGTTCATCCCATTAACAAGTTATTTATTAATATAAATACCGAAATAAACACAAATGCAGCCTTCACACATATACAGATCAACAACTGAAATAACCGAGACAATCACACAAGTGACACCATTATTTTTGGACAATTGTCCTCGAAAAAACCCAATGCGGGAAAACCGGTGCAACAAATATGATGGTTTTATTATTATGCAGTTTCTGAATACAACTAGGGTGTCAGAAATGGCTCAACCTTCAGAGAATTTCATTGGCAGAAGTACCTCTCTTCGGAGACAGATATTCTAGCTGATCAGCAACCGGATGATTGATCCCAAAGCAAATTAGATAGTTCCTTAGCTGGACAGCGAAAGCTACTCCAAGCTTCCTTCTGGAACTACGTCACCCTCTACGGCTCTGCGTCTACCTCTCAGCGCCAAGTCTGCCCCATGAAAATTCCTCAGCACTTCCTCTTCAACCCAGCGTCAGCTCTGCTAGCCTCTGCGTCAGCGTCTTGGCCCGCTCCGTCTTCTGCGCTAGCCTCCTCAGCCTCTGCGTCTGCCTTCCAAGGCTCTGCACTGTCTCTCCAACAGTTTCTCTGCCTCTTTGATAAGTATTCTCGACCTTCTGCCGAACTGCCCCTTGCTGCAATAGATCACTAACTCGATTTCTCACCAAACCCTGCCCTAGAAAATCGAATTCTTGATCAACTTGGTGTATCTCTAACTAACCCTAAAGCCTCCTCTTATACTTTTCCAGTTGACGATTCAACGGTCGAGATTAAGTCCCTAATCAACGACTAAGATTAGATTTGGCTTGATCCTCGTTATTTAGAAATTTCTCACATTAATACACATTAATATTTTAATTTTCCTAAGTTTAGACTTAAGAACCCCATTAAAAATATTAATTATTTTAATATCTCTCAATCCTGGTGGAATTTCCCCAAATGATTTCTGGGTCTTGGAGATCTGATTTGCCTTAGCCTCTCCACCAATTTTCATGGCTAGAGCACATCCGATGCTACCAAAAATAAACACTCCCTCTTAGCGAGGAATGTGCTCTAGTAATGCTTCACCATTGAAACATCACACTGATCCTCTACACCAGTACCTATGTCGATGCTTGGCCTGCTGCCTTACATCCCTGCACTACTGCTTCCTGTACTGCTGCCCATGACACTGCCACTGCCATTGCTACATCTGTACTGCAGTTCCCTCTCAACACGCTGCCCATGCTACCCCTAGCACTGGCACTGCTAATTGCTACAGTGCAACCCATTTACCGAGAAGTAAGTAACTGACTTCTCCCAAATACTGACATCCCAGTCAGTCTGGAAGCCTTGTGATGCTGAAGCTACCTTTGTTGCTATCCTGTGCTCCCTCTGTTGCCATTGCGCTGCTACATATATCACTGTGCCTCTTGCACTGCTGCAACCTCCACTACGCTGCCTCAGATTTTTGCACCCAAGCACTGCCAGAAATCCTGTTGACTTTTTCAACAATAGACTCAAGATCTGCATCTTTATCGAACAGATATTCCAGCTCCCATTTGATTGTTGCTCCACTACACTTTGCTCCACTCGACCCCTGTCATCATGCTACTGTTGTTAAGGGCTCCCGTAGCCGGATGTAATCCATGAGTTTGGGCACCTCAAGGATCCTGCCCCTAGTGTGTAGTCCTCCTGACTACAACTCGATGTCTCACGACCTCTTCTTTAGAGGTGCATGAGCACTCATGGCACAATCATCATCAGTCTCAACCTCTTTCTTCGCCTTAGCTAGAGCTGCCTTTGAATCGGAAGCCTCTCCTTTGTTTTTCTTCCTAGGACACTGGGATGCATAATGTCCCAACTCCCCACAATGGAAGCACTTAACCTTGGAGAAGTCCCTCTTCTTCCTCTTCGTTTGTTGTCCCGCAGATGCTAGAGCCGCATCCTCCTCTTTCTTGATTTGACCTCCCTTGCCACTACTCCCCACCTTGGTCATCCTCCTGATCTCTTCCTGGCGAAGAGCTACCCACATCTCCTCTCAACCAGGAAGAGTAGCCCTGCCCAAAATACTTTGGACAAATGTCTCCCATTCCTCAGACACTACATTCAGGGCAGTCTTGACCATAAATTCTGGATCCAGTGTAGACCCCATGGATGGAAGCTGGTCATGAATCTCCTACAACCTGAGAAGGAATGGATCTATTTGCTCTCCCTTCTGCATCTGATACGACCGCAATTGATTCTCCAATAGCATCTTCCTTTGCATGGAAGAGCCCTAGTATAAGGTGGTCAAAGCCTCCCACATCTCCCTTGTTGTGTTCTTCTCAGCAATATGTGGTCTGACATGATCTTTGACCCTGTCTAGGATCAAGTATTTTGGCTTCGCCTCAGCCTCCTCATACTTCTCATTAGCAGTTTGGTCAACTGGGATAGCTACGGCTTTCAAGGCAAAGTCCTTGATGCGATGTCTGTCGAGGATTGCCAGGATGGCCTTCTAGATGACAAAATTGGAAGCTCCGTCTAATCTATCTTGATCCCTCAATCCATTGACTACCATTTCAGCTCCTCTTCTGGACTCCCTCTGAGTCTCAACTTCTATCCTGGAAATCTCCCTCTAAGTCTTGGTTTGCCTCCTAAAAATCCTCTGGCCAGCTATCAAACTGCTCCTCTCCAATCCTCCTTGCAACTGCAACTCAGATCTGGATTCCTTGGCTAGAAATCCATCGAGGTAGTGACTCCTTCTCCCTTGGTTCTGTCTCCTTAGACACTGTTTTGTATCGACAAAACCAGCGTCCCACCAACTCCTCAAATCACAATCTGCCCACAACTCCTCAAGCCCCGACAACTGAAGAAATTGAGCCTTTCAGGTTCTACGCAATCCTGACAAAGGTTGAATCTGCTCCTCCTAGCCACAACATTGGCTAAGAAAGATGATCGGGTACTGCGTAGGTCTGATTTGCCCCTCTTCCTCTACATTGACCCTCCTCTTGGCTCGAAATGCTGATGCATGCTCTACATCACTTCTCTAGCTACTTCTGCTCTGGAACATCGTTGTCTCTTGGGACAACTGCTACTATTGCAAATTTCAGATTTTGCTAGTTCCTTCAGTCCTCCTGTGATCTGCAATGCTCTGGTACCATGTGGAAATTTCTAAGTCTAACACATTAGAAATCGCTACTGCATTATCTGGTTTATTATCTCCTACTTGTTCATTCCATTAACAAGTTATTTATTAATATAAATACCGAAATAAACACAAATGCAATCTTCACACATATATAGATCATCAACTGAAATAACTGAGACAATCACACAAGGGACATCGTTATTTTTGGACAAACGTCCTCGGAAAAACCCAATACAGGAAAACCAATGCAACAGTTATGAGGGTTTTATTATTATGCAGTTTCTGAATACAACTAGGGTGCCAGAAATGGCTCACCCTTCAGATATTTTCCTTAGTAGAAGTACCTCTCTTCGGAGACAGATATTTAGGCTGATCAACAATCGGATGATTGATCCCCCAGCAACTTAGACAGTTCCTTACCTGGACAGTGAAAGCTACTCCAAGCTTCCTTCCAAAACTGCGTCACCCTCCAGGGACTACGTCACCCTCTATGGCTTTGCGTCTGCCTCTCATCTCCCAGTCTACCCCACGAAAATTCCTCAGTGCTGCCTCTTCTGCCCAGCATCAGCTCTCCTATCCTTTGCGCAGCTTCTGCTACCTCTGCGTCAGCCTCTTGGCCCTCTACATCTTCTGCGCTGGCCTCCTTAGCCTCTGCATCAGTCCTAGCTGCCTCTGCGTCAGCCTTCCAAGGCTCTGCGTTGTTTCTCCGACACTTTCTCTGCCTCTCTGATATGTATTCTCAACGTTTTGTCGATCTGCCCCTCGATGCAATAGATCACTAACTCGATTTCTCAGCAAACCCTGCCCCAGAAAATCAAATTCTTGATCAACTTGGTGTATCTCCAACTGACCCTCAAGCCTCCTCTTATACTTTTCCTTGTTGATGATTCAACGGCCGAGATTAAGTCCCTAATCAATGGCTAAGATTAGATTTGGCTTGATCCTCATTATTTCAAACTTTCTCACCTATATTATATTAATACACATTAATATTTTAATTTTCCTAAGTTTAGACTTAGGAACTCCATTAAAAATATTAATTATTTTAATATCTCTCCATCCGGGTGGAATTTCCCCAAACGATTTCTAGGTCTTGGAGATCTCATGTGCCTTAGCCTCTCTGCCAATTTTCATGGCTAGAGCACATCCGATGCTACCAAAAATCAACAACTCTTGGATCACATACGACTACGGGAGCCCTTAATGACAGTAGCAAAATGACGGGAGACAGTTGGTGCGAGGGATGATGCAGCAATAGTGGCAGAGCTAAAGTGCCAGAGTCTGAAGCAACACAATGGAGGTTGCAGCAGTGCAGGAGGCACAGAGTCAATGTTGCACGAAGCGGGAGCGAAGCGGAAGCGCGAAGCGGAAGCACGGAGCGCGGAAGCGTCATTTTCCAAAAATCTAGGAGGCGAAGCGTCCGCGGAAGCGTCTACTATATATATATATATTTTTTATTTTTTTGCATTTATACTCAAAACAAACATCCCAAATACCAAATTAATTGTAGAAGACATGAAAACATGCATATTTTTGCATAAATCAAGATAGATATGGCATCCATGATTGCATTGTAGTTACTAGTATGTACAACAATCATCTATATTCTAGCCATTACAAACATACATAAAATTTTTAAGCATATTATAAAACATAAAACATTTAAGCATATTATAAAACATAAAACATAGAGCATATTATGATTTATCTAGCAAGTGAGCAACTGTCAACATTTGTCATGTCCAAAATTCAAATAATAATGTTTACAAAATATGTCCCTTGGTCACCGCCAAGCCAAAAAGGTTCAAAATTCAAATTCACAAGTCTACAAGTCTAATGAGTAATCTATGACAAAAAAGTAGTAGATTGTGAATATATCTACTAATCTCTCCTCCTTCCACCACGAATAGAACGTGGTGGTGGGCCTCCACGTGGTGGTAATGAAGAAGATGGTGGTTGTGGAAGTCGTGGCACTGGAGCTGATGAAGAAGAACCCCCTGCCGTTGGTGTTGAACCATGGAACCTAGGAACCAAGGGACCAGGTGGGGGTGGGGGTGCCATATCAACATGGTCATCATCATCCTGGAATTGCTCAAAAAAT
>APFE031152859.1:58359-82929 GCA_000404065.3 Pinus taeda
TGCCTTCAGGCAAAATGAAAAACAACTAGATAGCAAATGAAAATCACATGAATATTAAACGACACAAGTATACCTCATGTACCAAGGCATGCACCACAAGAGAAGCTGGTAACCCCAAAGACTTTTATTTATTAATGTAAATGCTAAGTACAAAATCCGGCAGAGTCTCCGCCAGCCCAATAGCTCGTTCTATGATATACAATAAGAGCCCAAGGCTCATATAAATAGGCAAATGGGAGGAGATCCCAAGGCAAATTCCAGTGACAAATGGCAATCAGGTGAAGATCCCAATGAAAAAATGAAATGACAAGTGGCTTAGATGACAATCCCAATGTGAAGATAACTGCTGTTCTAACTGCTTGAGATATCAACGTTAAACTGCTGTGTTGAAGTCTGAGTATATTAATTGCTGTAGCTTGGCACGTAACTGCTGTTGACTGCACATAAACTGCTGTACATGCTGCCTTAGACTGCTGTATGAACTGCTGATATACGCCTGTTGCTGCCCACGTGGAAGCTGTGGATGAACATGTGTATGAACTGCTGTTTAGAGTGGCTGTTAATTGCCACTTTTAACTGCTGTTGACCCACGTTAAAGCTGTGATAACTGCTTGCAAACTGCTGTATGTAATTGCTGCGTGGATTGCTGAGTAATATGTGCGTACAGCTGAGTTGAATCTTGGACTGGGCCCACGTGGAAGCTGTGCTGACCATGCGTTGAAGCTGCTGGAATATATGTGTTGCCACGTTAAAATTTTATTGGCCAGCGTACATTGCTCTTGCTGTGCCAGCGTGTAATTTAATTGCTGCCCACATAAACTTTGCTGCCCACGTGAATTTTTTGGTGGGCTGAAAAATACGTACAGACTTTTGGCATGTGCATATTTTATGTGGGTTTGAGTGGGGCCCATACCCATTCATTTAATTATACATTCAACCTTATGACTTTTTTTTTAACCTTTGAAAATTAAATCAAAGTTGTAACTCAAAAATTTCCATTTGCCTGCTGGCCCATTTGACTTTGACTTTGACTTTGAGTTGACTTTCTTTGACTTTGACTGGCTGCTGAAACTTTGACTTGAGGTGGGCCCCACATTGCTTGCCACATCATCCTCGATCATCTGCTTGACTTCCATGTCAAAATTTGACTTATTTTGACTTTGGAAAATTTTTTAAATTTTTCCAATTATTCATTTTTTTGAATTTTTTCTTCATTTTTGCCACTGTCACTGGAAAAATTGCCTTTTGAGGGACTCTGAGTCATTTTTTGACCCCCAAAGTAGGCTTTAGGAGAATGCTGGGCCTTTGAGGATGAATTTTGACTGGTCACACGCCCCAGGCATCTCCTAATGCCACTTATTTATGCCTTTATACAAAAAATAATTAAAAAATCTCGTTTTGCGGGAAATTTTTAACTATTAAAAAATCCTACCTAGACCTAACCAAATTCCACGAAACTTTACGTGTGATCTAGTATGGTAATATACATCGACCCTAGACACTAGGATGCGTCAGGGGCTCAATCTTCAAACCGTCACCTCGGCTTTGGGGTGTGCACGAGTGAAAAAAATCCAGAGAATTATCCCCCTCTAAAAAAAGAAAGGAAACGAAAGGGATAATTCACCGGATAAAAAAAACACTCCAAGGTGTACTCGTTTGCTGATCGAGTCCCACATCCTAGGCCTGTTACAAATTCAAGAAAATCATACTAGCATCACTTATTACAATTCCCCGTAGGGTGTGGAATCTGGGTACAGAGAAGAAATATGATGAGAAGATAGAAGGAGAGTTAAAAAACTCTCTTGACTGATGACATCTGATGGTACAAGTGTCTTCGGGATCATCCTTGGGCATGGAGTCGTCAAATAATCGTCAGGTGCTACTCCAGCAGTCAACATGTCGCAAAATTGGGTGTGTATTTTGAGGGTCTATAATGAACTGGTATTCCCCTTTGCGGGTTGAATTTGTAAAATCTTATGTAAAAAATATTTTAGTGCATGTTCCCTCATACTTAGACACCATGGCTAAAATATTTGAGAGTGGAAAAATAATTAATCCCCTCAAGTGTCAATTAACTAATTTTTCTGGCAAAATTAAAATTAAATCTTAGGCCAGGAAATTAATTGATTTGAGTCAAAAAGAAAAATGTTAGAGAAATTAAATTCTCCAAGTGGAAAAATTCGTCGGTTTAAAAGAAATTAATTTTTGGAGGTCCTTCACCAAGGGAATATTGGATATTTCAAGAAAAATTAGACCCTTGGACCTTAGTGGTTAAGTCAAAAGTCATTTTTTTTAGGAAATTAACTCAAAATAATTATTTTTGAGCTAATAAAAAATGGTTTTAATGAGAAATTCAAAAATTCCTGAAAAATAAATATTTTCGACAACAGAGATTAAGAGGTCATCAAAGATTTATCGACAGTCGTGATTATTTTGACGAGGATCAAGACAACTAGCCGTTTTTTTCCACTTGAAGGAATTTCTCTATAAATAGAAAGCATTTTGCTTCTATTTTCATTTTGATCTTGAGCTCTGCCCTGATGTAACTTTCTAAACGCTGGTGTAAGGGCACTGTCTGTTGGGAACATTTTGATCATCATAATAAAATACTTTGGGATGTAATTCATGGTGTCTTTGTCTCTTTGATTTGTGTTATGTGTTGGGTATGTGCATTACTATATTGTGCTTTAAATATTAATTAAATCATTATTTGATTGTAGATGATAGGAACATTCTATTGGTAAGTTTTTGACTTATCTTAGGTGATCTAATTCATTGTATGTTGTAATGGCTTCTGCTTGAGAAAATATATAGAGTTTGTAGGTTCCTCAGTCCTTGGGTTCCAAGTTCACAAACTGTGGGCTCAGGCTAACTATGTTTGGATTTTGAATAATTTATGTGATTTTCTAACTTTGCTAAGGCTGTGGTTTAACATTTTTTTTTGAAGTACATCTAGCCATTATTAAGATCTACAAAAATTCTATTGTTCAAAATTTCTCTAAGCATTGTACATTTGTATAATTTGTAAATACATTTTGTATAATAATTTTTTGTAAATTATTTTATTTCTAACCCTTGTTTTGCAGTTGGGGTTTTGCGAATTTCGATTTTTTTTTTTATATATTGGGATGTTGTGCACTTGTAAATTTATTTGTGCATGTGAGACCAAAGGAAATTTGTTGGATTAGAGCTAGATCTAGGCCCTTGAGGGTAAGATCTAGCCTCTACAATTTTTGCAGGGCCAAGAACTCAAGAATTTTGTAGTAAAATTGAAGATCTGAAGCAAGTTCATATTTTGGGCAAGGGTTTCAATTTCTATGAGGCCTCTAGACCTAGCGTCCCCCCCTAGGCCAGGCATCTATCCCTCTTTACCACAATGCTAGCCTTTTTTGGGCTCCAAGGCCTAGCTGCAGACCTAATTAAGCCTCGGCCTACCTTTCCTTGCATAGTTGTGGGCTTGGGACCCCTTGAAACCCTCTCGGCTCCTTTCCTAGGCTCTTGGCCCTTTTTCTCCTCTCTTCGTCCTGCGTTTCCTTCCCTCCTTATCCCTCTACTACCCCTCATTTAGCCTCTCCTCTTCGGCCTCCTCCTTTTGGCCTAGCGGCCTAGAGGCAGGCCTAATTTAGGCCTCGACCTCCCCTAAACCATTAGTCGTAGGCCTCATTGAGGCCTTAAGCCCTAGCCACAACTCTTGTTGGCCTCCTCTTGCCTCAGCGCAGGCGCTAGTTGGCCTTTTCTTCCTTGTTTTGAGGCCTCCTTGACCTCTAGGCCTTATCTGCAGGCCTAACTAGGCTGTCTAGCCTTCTTCCTTAGCACATTTGCCCTCATTTGTCACGGTAATTAATCTCTGAAATTTTTTAAAGATGACCCTTAGTGGGTTTTGTAGGAGGATTGGATAAAAATTGTGTTTTCAAGTGCCATAGCCATTGGAAAATTTTTGGGCAAGTGGGCAATTTTCTTCAAGGCCATAAGGCCTAAGGGTTTGATCTCCTAACCCTTAATACTTCATTGTTTTCCTACAACAATATCAAATACTTTATAACAATGACTAAATTCTAATTTTAGTGCCTAAAGTCAAGTCATGAATTGTATAACACTCTAAGGAATTAATTGCTAGAGTTAGCCATCATTTGTGTTATGTTGATTTGGGGTAGCATTGAATGTGATCTAGCCATGAAAATTGGTGGAGAGGCTAAGGCACATGAGATTTCCAATACCCAGAAAGCGTTTGGGCAGATTCTAAACAATTTGGGAGATATTAAAATAATTAATATTTTTAATGGAGTCCCTAAGTTTAAACTTAGGGAAAATAAAATATTAATGTGAATTAATACAAAACTGTATTAGAATTGTCCAAAAGTCATGGATCAAGTCATATCTAATCTTAGCCATTGATTAGGGACTTAACCTCGGCCGTTGATTTGTCAACGAGAAAAGTATAAGAGGAGGCTTGAGGGTCCCTTGGAGAACACACCAAGAGATCAAGATTTCGACTTTCTGGAGCTGGGTTTGCTGAGAAGGTTGAGAGAGTGATCAGAGTTGCAGCTGAGGGGCAGTGAATACAGAAGTAGAGAGGTAGAGAGCACTGGGAGGATCAGCATAGCAGCCGGAACTGCCAGGAAAGCTAATGCAAAGGGCAGAAACCAGAACTGCCGAGAACAGCCGGAACTGCTGGAACAGTCGGGAAAGCTGACGCAAAGGGCAGAAGCTAGAACTGTCGGGAACAGCCGGAACAACCAAGAAAGCTGACGCAAAGGGCAGAAGCCGGAACTGCCAAGAATAATCGGAATTGCCGGAACTACCAGAACTGTCGGGAAAGCTGACGCAAAGGGCAAAAGTCGAAACTTCTGGGAATAGCCAGAACTGCTGGGAACTGTCTGGAAAGCTGACACAGAGGGCAGAAGCCGGAACTGTCGGGAAAGCTGACGCAAAGGGCAGAAGCGAGAACTGCCGGGAACAACCGGAACTTCCGAGAACTACTGAAACTGCCGGGAAAGCTGACGCAGAGGGCAGAAGAGGCTGACACTAGGGTTTTTCATGGGGCAAAATGGAGCAAGGAGCAGCTGGAGTGTTTATCCAGGGTTTCAGCCGGAGCATCTGTCTCCGAAGGAGAGGTACTACTGTCGAGATTTTTCTCTGTTGGGTAAGCCGGATTTGGCACCTAAATTGTATTCTGACACTACTTAATAAATCAAACCCTCAGATAGCTGCACCGGTTTTCCTGCATTGGGTTTTTCTAGAGAAATTAGTCCAAAAATAACAGTGTCATTTGTGTGTTTGTTTCTGTTTCCTTCAGTTGATGATTTGTAATGTGTTGAGCATGTACTTGTGTTTATTTTCAGTATTTACATGGTAAATAACTTGTTAATTAATCAGAACAAGTAGGAAGGAATAAATTAGAAAGTACATGGAGAGTTTCTAACTGCTAGACTTAGAAACTTCAACATGGTATCAGAGCATGGTTACAGATCACAAGAGAACTGAGGACATTAGCGGAGCAGAGCAGCAACAACAGAAAACAGCTACCCCGAGTGACAGAAATTGTACCTAGCAGAGAAGAGCAAGGAAGGGGTGATGCAGTGCCTGCATCATCAAGTTTGAGCCAAGAAGAGGGAGTGCAGAGGCTAAGGGAGGCAAAGACAGGCTCACACAGAGCCATGCAGAGGATAGGAGGGCTGACGCAGTTGGTTGAGGAAGTTGATTTTCCGGTGTCGAGATTGCGCAGACCCTAGGAGCTCTAACCTTCAGGGTGCTAGGGTTTAGGAGGCTATGTGTAAGTTGCAGAGTCGAGCTGGTGGGGTATTGTAGTCAAAACAATACCTAACAGGGCAAGGCTAAGGTAGAGGGAGTTGCTGTCGAAGCGGATTTTTAGCCAAGGAATCTGGATTAGTGTTGCTATTACACAGACGATCAAAGAGGGGCAACTTGATGTTGGCAGAAGGATTTCCAGGTGGGAAATCGAGACTCAAAGGGAGTCCAGAAGAGAACTTCCAGACAAGAAGTAGAGAGACTCAGCAGGAGTCGAACTGAGAACTTCCAGACGGGAAGTGGAGAGACTCAGCAGGAGTTGAACCAAGAACTTCCAGACAGGAAGTAGAGAGACTCAGCAAGAATCGAACTAAGAACTTCCAATGGGAAGTGGAGACTCAGTAGGATTCGATCTGAGAACTTCCAGACGAGAAATAGAGAGACTTAGCAGAAGTCGAACTGAGAACTTCCAGACGGGAAGTAGAGAGACTCAGCAGGAGTCGAACCGAGAACTTCCAAACAGGAAGTAGAGAGACTCAGCAGGAGTCGAACCGAGAACTTCCAGACGGGAAGTAGAGAGACTCGGAGCAGTCAACAGACGAGAAGAGAGATGGCCATGAATGGGCTGAGGGATCAAGACAAGTTGGATGAGGTATCCAACTTTGTCATCTGGAAGGCCAAGATCCTTTCTGTTCTGTGTGCCATGAGTGCACACACACCACTTGAGCAGAAGTGGGGAGACATCGAGTTGTAGTCAAACGGACTACAGGCGATGAGGGGCAGGATCCTTGAGGTACCCAGCCTCTTGGATTAGACCTTGCTATGGGAGCCCCGAAGAGGAGTAGCAATACTGCCGATGTCAGTAGAGACGGATGCGGATAGAGCGACAGAGGGAGCTACAGTGCAGGATTCCCAGGACAGGGCGAGGCTAGCAAGTTGCAACAATGCGAGAGGCACAGGAGTGTTGCACTAGTGCAAGATGGCACAAAGAGGTGTGCAATAGTGAGAGATGCATGGAGTTGTTGCAGCAACGCTGAGGTCAGAGAGAGAGCACTTGTCAGTGACAAAGGGAGCTTCAACATCAAGAGTGTTTTTAGCCTGATAGAGATGTCAGAGTTGGGAGATCAGTTACTTACTTCTCAGTAACTAAGTTGCAGTGTGGCAGTTAGCAGTGGTAGTGCTATGGGTAGCACGATGAAGCGTGATGAGATGGGTTGCAGTGCAGATGCAGCGGTGGCAGTGGCAGGGCCATGGGTAGCAGCACAGATGTAGAGGGAGTTGCAGCAGTGGCAGTGGGAGGGCCATGGGTAGCAGTACAGGATGCAGCAGTGCAGAGGATGTTGGGTAGCATGCCTAGCATCAGCATAGGGACCGATGTCGGATGTTCAGAGTGATGCTTAGTGAGGAGTATTACTAGAGCACAGTCATCGCTAAGAGGGAGTGTTGATTTGGGGTAGCATCGGATGTTCTCTAACCACAAAAATTGTTGGAAAGGCTAAGGCACATGAGATCTCCAATACCCAGAAAGGGTTTGGGCAGATTCTAAACAGTTTGGGAGATATTAAAATAATTAATATCTTTAATGCAGTCCCTAAGTCTAAACTTAGGGAAAATAAAATATTAATGTGAATTAATATAAAACTGTGTTAGAATGGTCCAAAAGTCATGGATCAAGCCAGATCTAATCTTAGCCGTTGATTAGGGACTTAATCTCGGCTGTTGATTTGTCAACGAGAAAAGTATAAGAGGACGCTTGAAGGTCACTTGGAGAACACACCAAGAGATCAAGATTTTGACTTTCTGGAGCTGGGTTTGCTGAGAAAGTTGAGAGAGTGATCAGAGTTACAGCTTAGGGGCAGTGCATACAGAAGCAGAGAGGCAGAGATAGCACTGAGAGGATCAGCGCAGGACCCAGAACTTCCGGAACAGCGAGGAAAGTTGACGCAGAGGGCAGAAGCCAAAACTGTCAGGAACAACCGGAACTGCTGGAATAGCTGGGAAAGCTAACACAGAGGGCAGAAGCCGGAACTGCCGAGAATAGCCAGAACTGCCGGAACAACCAGGAAAGCTGACGTAGAGGGCAGAAGCCAGGACTGCCAAGAACAGCCGGAACCGCCAGGAACTGTCAGAACTACCAGGACAGCTGGAACTGCCGAGAACAGCCAAAACTGTTGGAACACCCAGGAAAGTTAGAGGGCATAAATCGGAACTTCTGAGAATAGCCGGAACTGCTGGGAACTGTCGGAACTGTCGGGAAAGCTGACGCAGAGGGCAAAAGCCGAAAGTGCCGGGAACAGCTACTGGGAACTGCTAGAATTGTCGAGAAAGCTGATGCAGAGGGGAGAAGCCGGAACTGCCGGGAACAACCGGAACTTCTAGGAACTGCCGAAACTGCCGAGAAAGTTGATGCAGAGGGAAGAAGAGGCTGACGCAGTCCTTAGAGGCTGACGCTAGGGTTTTTCGTGGGGCAGATTGGAGCTGAGGAGCTGCCGAAGTGTTTATCCAGGGTTTCAGCCGGAGCATCTGTCTCCGAAGGAGAGGTACTACTGCCGAGATTTTTCTCTGTTGGGAGAGCCGGATTTGGCACCCAAATTGTATTCTAAAACTGCTTAATAAATCAAACCCTCAAATAGCTGCACATGTTTTCCCGCATTGGGTTTTTCCAGGGAAATTAGTCCAAAAATAACGGTGTCATTTGTGTGCTTGTTTCTGTTTCCTTCAGCTGATGATCTGTAATGTGTTAAGCATGTACTTGTGTTTATTTTCAGTATTTACATGGTAAATGACTTGTTAATTAATCAGAACAAGTAGGAAGGAATAAATCAGAAATTACATGGAGGGTTTCTAACTGTTAGACTTAGAAACTTAAGCCTATTACCGCTCAAACTAGTAGGGGTCCTAAAAGGGAATCTTATAGAGCAACTATTAGGTCAAGGGAAACAATGGAGCAATAGCCCATTGTTACCTCAGTTAAAGCTCCCGCTCTTTACGAACTTTCATCGATGGGAGGAGCCCCAGTATAAAGGGGAATCACTGGATGAATGGAACAATGAGAGGGAAAGGAGTGATTCCTAAGGCCTATTCACAAGAGAGTCAATTATATGGCTTTCTTGCTCGAGAAGCAAGGCGATATGCTCTCTAGGAAGGGCGAAGAGGATTCTCGAGGCTAGGGTTTAGGAATATATCTAGCAAAGATGATTCCTAAGCCTTGAAATTCTTATGGAGAATTTGTCTTTGTGTGATCTTTGTGGAATCGACATCAATAGGTTGTGGGACCACACGGGACCAAGCAGACCCAAAATTAGGTCAAGGGTATGGAGTTGATCACCCAATGAGGGGCTTGACCTAATTAGGGAGAAGAGGATCAATGGACAAACTTTATTTGAGGTTTGAATTCAATGATCCTAATGAGGACACTAGCCAAGGGAAAAATAGGGCAATAAATGGTCCTTGAACTAGGGCTTGCTATATCTCGACATCCCACTATTGGATTTGCTTCAAATTTGGAGGGCTTCTAGAGAAAACTTCAGCACAGTTGTGGCAAAAAATTGAAGTGTTTGGATGGCTAGATTGAGAGAGAATTGATGCCCTAGGTGACCTATGTAGGCTAGGCCTAGAAAAAGTGGGAGGTGAAAATAATAAGCATTGAAAATGATCACCAATGGAGGATTAGGGCCTTTTCCTTTCGGAGAGATGGAGTCAAGGAGAATTTTTTATTTTGGAAGAATTCACCCAATCAAGGAGGCCTTCAACAACTTAGCATGACATTTATAGCATGAGAACAACTGTTGCAAGGAATTTATACTTCAGTTTTCAATAAATGATGACTTATCGAGATGTATTTAGCATAATTTATCTCTAGGGACGTTCATCCATTCATACATGGCCCATGACATAATGCAACGCTATAAAGAACAAAACTTCCCACAATTTCATATAGAGCAATAGTAAATTTCAGACTTGTATAGCGAAAATCCCAGCAACATTCATGTGACAAAATTAAATGACAAGAATAAGCATTAAAAGAGTACTTACATGTATAAGCAAATATATCCAATCATCAAATTATGCCAATAATGAAGCTCCAAGACAAAAGAGAGATATCCAAACATCAAAATTCATCCATAACATCCAAACTCGTCCTCCAAAAGGGATAGCGAAAATTTCACAAGAGAAAATAACCCAATCCAAGTGACAATGATGAAAATGAATCATCTCACTTCTATTTATAAACTTCTCTAATGAATTCGATTTAGCTAAATTGACCTAATTGAGCCCCTAAAATAAAATAATGTGCATAATAATAATACTTCTGGTGACAAGCCCACCAAATAGCTTAACAATGTAAAGATACGCTTCTCAAGAGGGTAGAATGATCAACATAGTGAGTCGTTGGGACTTTGAGGAGGCCTAATGAAGTCGGAGGAGTGCCATGATGAAGAACCAAATTCCAAACATAATAAACAAGGGGTTGGCCCCTTGTTTTCCAAGAAATAACCTATGGTGCTCCCAAGTGCGTGTGGGGCACAAAGACATCCTCATGGGTCTCCAAGTGGATCGAAATCTCCTGGATATCATCTATAAGGGATAGGATGATGACATAAGCCCTCCCTCTACAGCAGGAGACATCCTCTGGATGCTGTAACATCTGCAAAGTATATGGTATATATGTGGAGCCGACTAGGCATGTGTTGACGGTGTTGGACCTGCCAACATGTCAGGAGATCTCCCTGGTAAGAAGTCCCAATTAGACCTCAGACCATTTGGTGTAGGAGTCCCAGCAGTGGGTCGTATGGTATCGCCTTGACCGCGGTTTCTCAAAGAGGCAAGTAAGATGTCCTTGTTGGTAGCAAGAGTGTGACAGCTGCGGCGAGTCAAGGGAGGTGCATGAACGGTTCTAACACACGAAAAGTGGGGTGAGTGCGCCCCTTGGAAACCTGTAATAGTAGGCGGCTTGGAAGAGAAAACACGAGCGAAGATGCATCACAAGCTAGAAAGCAAGATAGTGAGCAATCCAAAGTGATGGTTAAACCAATCAGCACATTTCAATAAGATTCATACATACTTATACAGAATAGTCCATACATGCATGCGTAAGAAAACAGATACATATATCATTTAGAGTAAACAAGATAGCTAAAATACAATACGACATATGCATAAAACGTGTTGGCTCTGTTATATTAAGAAGTGTAAGTTCCAGTCATACAATACATCCATGTCCAACCACTAGTTACGATAACGGAACGTTACTGCCACAATCGCCTACTCCTCCAAAGACATATACTAGCTCTGCACAGTGGAGAAGCCAAGGCTCATTACAATACTGTCCAAGATTTCTCTAAGATACTCCTATTGGAAGCTTGGCTAACCAAAAGCCTCTATAATGAGTTATGAGGGACTATAGATAACAAAGGGTGGGGTGGCCCTTGACATTCCCCTTTGTGACAGTTCAACTACCCTCATGACTCTTCATCTAATCTATGAATCTTACATCCACTATCGACACTTCAAGTTACACTTGACAAGACATTACATACAATCTGCACATGTACCCATGTGAGACAAAATAGGCTTGAGCAAGCCATGCAAGACATCACTATGACTCGGACAAATGTTGGAAGACCAATTCTTCGACATCCTCATGGTGGTCGACAATAGCGAACTGATACCAAGCTCGGTAGTCCACGATGATGTCCATGTACTCTAAGGTGACATCTTTCTAGAAACGAACTCTTGCCTCCATAGCATCCCGGTACACTGCTCAAGCTCCTCTGTCCAACTCGTCTGATAGCATGCGCATCATTGTCTTGAGTACGGTCCTACGAGCAACATACTTGTGCATGGTGTCTACATTGATCACCAAGTCTAGGCTGGTGGCTATGCGCATCAACAAGTCAAAGTACGAGTCAAGCTCCAGTCGGACCTATGCCTTTGTCTTCGCCTGGGTGAGTTTCCCAATAGATGGGATCGCATGTGCACGCACAACAACATCCATACTCCTGAATACCCGTGCATGGGAAGCCTGTAGACTAGTGATGAGCTACAGGAGATCTTCATAATTCCGGATCTGATTCCGGATGCGTGCCTTCAGCTCGACCGCTCTGGGCTTCATCATCTTAAGCAAGTGTAGTGGGGCTCCCTTGTATCTCATTGTCCATGTTTGCATGTAATCAACAGAAGAATGCACGTTTGACAAGATACGTGCTCTCCTAGCACATCGTTTTTGCCAACCATTGAGATGGAAAACTGCCGTATGCACGGTACCAAACTTGGAATACAACGCCCACATGACTGTGTCAAGGGACAATACTTCATCCAGTACTGCCTTCTTCAACTATGCTCAGGCGGATGTTGTAACCAACTCTCCTCCCTACTTGGCCGTCTGTAATTCTTTAGCCATTCGCTCCTTCTCAGCTATAAGAAAGCAAACACTCGAGCTAGTGGCTTCATCATATGCTCTAGTAGCATCGGCCAATGCTATTGGATGTTTGTGTCACTCTGATAGGGACTGCGTCACTCTACCCGGCTCACCAGCACCTAGTTTGTCCCACGAAAGTCCTCCCAGCACTGCCTTTTGGCCCTGTGTTAGCTCTGCTAGCCTCTACACAGCTACTGAAGCTTCTACGTCAGCCCTCAGACCCTTTGCGTCACACACATTGTCCTCTTCTGGCTTTACGCAACTCCTAGCTGCCTCTGCGTAGCACCCAGCTGCCTCTGCGTCAACCTCTCCAAGCTCTGCGCTATCTCTCTGGTACTAACTCTGCCTCTCTGCTATGTATTCACTGCCCCTTGTTGCTGATCACTGATTCACTTTTGCTTAGCAACCCTGCTCTAGCAAAATGAATGACTGATCACTTTGGTGTATCCTCCAACTGACCCTCAAGCCTCCTCTTATACTTTTCTCGTTGGTCCATCAACAACTGAGATTAAATCTCTAATCAATAGCTAAGATTAGATTTGGTTTGATCCATGACTTTTGAAACCTTCTAACCCAGTTTTATATTAATACCCATTAATATTTTATTTTTCCTAAGTTTAGACTTAGGAAATCCATTAAAAATATTAATTATTTTAATATCTCCTAAACAGGTTAGTATCTGCCCAAACCATTTCTAGGTCTTGGAGATCTCATGTGCTTTAGCCTCTCCACCAATTTTCATGGCTAGAGCACATCTGATGCTACCCCAAATCAACACTCTCTCTTAGCAAGGAATGTGCTCTAGTAATGCTCCACCACTGAACATCACCCTGATCATCCGGCCCCAGTACCTATATTGATGCTTGACCTGCTGCCCAACATCCATTGCACTGTTGCCTCCTATACTGTTTCCCATGGCTCTGCCACTGCCACTGCTACATCTATACTGCAGCTCCCTCTGCATCCGTGTTGCTGCTAGTTCTCTCCTCCCAACACTGTATCTGCACTGCAACTCTCTCCCATCATGTTGCCCATAGCACTACCACTACCACTGCTACACTGCAACTCAATTACCGAGAAGTAAGTAACTGATCTACCCAAGTACTGACATCCTTGTTAGGCTAGAAGCCCCCTAATGCTAAAGCTACCTCTGCTGCTACTTCCCGTGCTCCCTCTGCTGCCTTTGTGCCTCTCGCACTGCATCAACCACCTATGTGCCTATTGCACTGCAGCAACCCTCACTGCGCTACCAGAGACCACTGCACTCTAGCGCTTCCTTGTCGCTCCATCCGCATCTTGCTTCTACCGACATCCATCATCCTACTACTGTCTCTCGGGGCTCCCATAGCCGGATATGATCCAAGAGTTTGGGTACCTCAAGGATCCTGCCCCTCATCTTCTATAGTCCTCCTGACTACAACTCGATGTCTCCCCACCTCTTCTCTAGAGGTGTATGAGCACGCATGGCACAGTCGTCATCCGTCGACTTCTTTCTCCGCCTTAGCCGGAGCTGCCTTGGAGTCAGAAGGCTCTCCCTTATTCTTCTTCCTTGGACACTGGGTTGCATAATGACCCACCTCCCCACAATGGAAGCACTTTACCTTGGAGATGGCCTTATTCTTCCTCTTCCCCTGCTGTCCCGCAAATGCCAGAGCCACATCCTCTTCCTCCTTTTTCTTGATTCGACCTCCTTTGCTACTACTTCCTGCCTTGGTCAACCATCTGATTTCTTCTTGGCGAAGAGCTGCCCACATCTCTTCCCATCCTGGAAGATCAGCTCTGCCCAAAATGCTTTGGACAAATGTCTCCCAATCCTCAGAGACAGAATTTAGGGTGATCCTCACCATGAACTCTTGATCCAGTGTGGCCCCTATGGAAGTAAGTTGGTCCCGAATCTCTTGCAACCTGCTGAGGTATAGATCTATCTGCTCCCCCTTCTGCATCTGATACGTCCACAACTGATTCTCCAACAACATCTTCCTCTGCACAGAAGTGCTCTAATACAATGTCGTCAAGGTATCCCACATCTCCTTTGTCGCGTTCTTCTCGGCAATATGCGGTATCACATGATCCTTGACCGCATCAAGGATTATGCACTTTGCCTTTGCCATTGCATCCTCGTACCTTTCATTATCAGCTGGGTCGACTGGGATAGCCACAGTTCTCAAGGCGAAGCCCTTGATGTAATGTCTATGCAGAATAGACAAGATCCTGGCCTTCCAGATGACAAAGTTGGACGCCTCGTCCAATCTATCCTAATCCCTCAGTCCATTCATGGCCATCTCTACTCTTCTACTAGACTCCCTTTGAGTCTCGACTTCCATCTTGGAAGTTCTCTCCTAGACTCCCTCTGAGCCTCGATTTCCCTTTTGGAAATCCCCCTGCCAACTGTCATACTACTCCTCTTCAATCCTCTTTGCAACTGCAAAACTCGGATCTGGATTTTTTGGCTAGAAATCCCTCAAGGCAGCAGCTACCTCTACCTTGGTTATGTCTTGTTAGGTACTGTTACATTTTGACAGCAACAGCATCCCACCAGCTTCCCAATCCACAATCTGCCCACAGCTTCCTAGGCCCCAACAGCTGAAGAAACTAAGCCTCTTAGCTCTGCGCAATCTTGGCAACGCTGAATCACTCCTCTGGCCAATTGCGTCAAGCCTACCTGACTGAGTATGATGACGTGGCTCCTCATGAGCCTCTTCTACCTTCCTCTGCCTCTGCACTGGCCCTCTCTCTGGCTCGAAATGATGACGCAGGCCCTCGATGTCACTCCTTCTCTACTGTTTTCTTCTTAGAAACAACTTCTGTCTCTCAAGGCAGTTGTTTCTGCTGCAAATTCTCAGATTTAGCTGGTGCCTTCAGCTCTCATGTGATCTGCAATGCTCTGATACCATGTTTAAATTTCTAAGTCTGACTCGTCATAAATTCTTCCTACATTATCTGGTTTATTTCTTCTACTTGTTTATTACTCAACAAGTTATTTAACCATATGAATATTGAAAATAAACACGAATGCAGTCTCAACCATCTGTAGATCAACAACTGAAAATAATAGACAAACACACAAGGGACACTGTTATTTTTGGACAATCGTCCCCAAAAAACCCCAAGTTGGGAAAATCAGTGCAGCAGTTCTAAAGGTTTTATTATTAAGCAGCTTTCTTGAGTACAACTAGGGTGCCAAACTGGTTCACCCAACAGAGATATCTATCTGGCAGTAATACCTCTCTTCAGAAGCAAATATTCAGCAAGTCTGCTCCACAAAAATCTCTCCAACGCTTCTCTGAGGCTCTGCGTCAGCCCTCTTGGCCTTTGCGTCACTCTAAAACCCCCTGCGTTAGCCTTCTACTGATTTGTGCTGGCTCTCTTGCCTTTTGTGTTACCCATGCAGGTCCTGTTGGGCTCTGCGCAGTCACTCTAGCTCTTTACGTGGCTCCTATTGGCTCTGCGTAGCCTCCTCAGTCTTTGTGCTGGTCCTTCGGTACTATCTCTGTCTCTCTACTATGCACTCATTGCCCCTCGCTGCAACTCTGATCACTTGTTTGAATTTTCTCAGCAAACCCCACTCCAGAAAATCAAACTGACTGATCAATCTTGGTATATCTCCAACTGACTCTCAAGCCTCCTCTTATACTTTTTCTGTTGAGTCTTCAACGGCCGAGATTAAATCTTTAATCAATGGCTAAGATTAGATTTGGCTTGATCCATGTCATTTAGAACATTCTCACCCGATTTTATATTAATCTCTGTTAATATTTTAATTTTCCTAAGTTTAGACTTAGGAACTCCATTAAAAATATTAATTATTTTAATATCTCTCTAACCGGGTGGAATTTCCCCAAACCATTTCTGGGTCTTAAAGATCTCATGTGCTTTAGCCTCTCCACCAATTTTCATGGCTATAGCACATCCAATGCTACCCCAAATCAACAGTGTCTAACTTGATTGCTTCTTTAAAGTCTGGAACAGATTTCAATATTTTATTGTGGTGAATGGTTCACAACATATCTATGGTCATTTAAACTGTTATAAATCATTCACTTGCAATAAACTTGGGAATCTAGTCATCGATGGTGTTCAAACTTGTTCTATGTAAGACATTAATGCTCCAGCACATTTTGTGGGTGATTTTCATCGTTGTTTCATGGTGCATCATTGAACCTTGCTACATCACAAATACTTTTGAATAGCTTTGGATCAGCAATTATGTGGGTCTCTTGAATATTCACTGATGAATAAGCAAATCTGGTTTAATAAGACAATCTGAAATCACTATTGTTGTGGATGACTTTTGTGGTTTGAATTTACACTCATTTCAGCGCATGTGAAGCATAACTTACAGTTGGTAAATTGGCCAGAACTATTGTGTATTTAATGTGTCACAACCACTTCACTTTCTAGCAATTGCTTTGATTAATTTATTACTTATCTGTTATGGTTAATTGCTGGTAATTACATTTTCTGTGGCATATCATGGCATAGACACTTTGGATTGATCAAATAAACAATCTTTGCACTCTTTATATCACATTCCTACAACATCTTCAAAGTGCAAATTGACATTTTGGATAATTGCATTAATCAATCTAAACTAATTTAAACTCCCACTCCATACATAACAATTAGCTTTGATTGACCCATAGGGATTTCCCACCTAGACTGGGATCTTTCTTCTCTATAGTCTGAAGTGTGGGGCAAGGCCACCAAGGTGACAGTGGGTGGCTTGCCTGAGAGTTGTCTCCAGGCTCTTCTGTTGAGGTTAGGACTTTTCCTCCTATGTGAGAGTTTGAGTGGTTACAATGCCTGGGCAGTTAGCAGGGAAACACAGGCCCCATCACGCAGTTGGGCACCAGATTCATGATGAAAGAGGACCCTGCAAAGCTGGCAATGTGGCCAACTTATGAACCACCCCACCCCCTACTTGCTGATAAGGTGCTCTGTGTACTTTTGAATCAGGCCTAATTAATAGAATGTGTACTTTTGGATCAGACCTAAGTGATACAATAATGAATGCATCTGCAATGCTTATCCAGACCTTATTGCAGCACTCACTTTATTGAGCTGATTTTCTCTTCTGCAATTTTATGATTTTTTGTAATATAAAAGACATTTTCTCAAAAAAAAAAGGAGTATTAGCCACTTTGACAAGGTGAAAAAAACATCAATGGTTAAAAAGATTTAGCTATAACCAGAATGATTAGCTGGGTGGGTATGACATAAGCAACAAATCAAGTCAGGAAAAAATCCCTGCTGTTCCAACAACATAATTGATATCCTTCTGCCAATCTTTTGGTTGAATACAAACAAAGAATAATGATATCAACAAAGGCAATGATTAAAACATTAACAGTTCATGGAAGCGAAAATAATATATATCCATTCAGATTTTTTCAGATACCTTAAAGTCTTTCTCATTCCGTTCCTTCCATGTATTCAAGTAAAACAAGATGAATATTGGCAAAAGGGAAGCTATTCCAGTTTCTAGTAAGATCTAGTAAAATAGGTAGAATGATCTTTCCATAACAATGTCCAGTTTTCCTTTTTAAACATACAAGGTTCATGTCTTGCAGTAGTAACCTATAATAAAAGACCAAGAAATTACCTCTTTATCATTGATCCAAACAGAATGAGCTGCCAGTAGGTTTTCTCCGAGAAACCCTATTTTGTCCAAGTAAGTAACTGTTCCATCATTCACTGCCCTTGTTCTAACTACATGTTCATTCTCATAAGGAATTTCTGCAACATGCTAAACAACAGAAGAGCATGTTAGGCCTACGAGAAACATACAGAAACTAAGCTTTCTTTTAAACAAGTACCTTGGGTTTCTTTTCCCATGTCTTTTCTTTTCAATTTGTCTCGTTTCATAAGTAAACTGGGTAAGATTCATTTTATTTGTTAAATATAATACCATAAGAAATCATTCTTGGAAGCTTCAAAATTTTCCTGTGAACCTAACTATATCTATTTCTATGATACAGAACATACCAAAAAAATACAGAAAAATGTGTCCATATATAATTCCATCTGTGACTTTAGGGTTATTGAAAGTGTCCTGTGAGCTTGCATGTTGAGCCCCTGTGGGACTGAAGATCAATCCAATTATTCATATACAATAAGTTGTAAATATAGTGTACATTATCATGTCAATTACTTGACAAGGGCAGGTAGTGGTTCATACCCTGTTTCCAAAAAAACATTAGCTAGCTTTCATATGTCCATCTGTTTGTCCTCATGCTGATATGTCAGACAAAATTTATGCTTTGACTCTTTGAAAATGATGTTAATATTACAATGATATGTGTGTGTGTGTGTGTGCATGTTTAATTTATCTTTTGATGTACAAAGCCCACTCCATCTTTGCCATTGCACACATCAAAGTCAGCAAAATTTCTAACTTAGTCATTCTTGATGAAACATTTCTCCATCTTTGATTGTGCATTTTGGATCAGTGTTATCAAAACCAAACTGGTCATCAAACCAGTTGACCGCAAAAATTTGAATTAGACCGGAAAAAGGAAAAAATTGGACCACAAAACCAGTCCACCAAAAATTCATAAAATATTCAAATCTTTAAGATATATATTATATATATTAGATTATATATTATATATAATATTCATCTGCATCCATATGAATCCAAACCATTTATATACAAATATGCAAAGTTTCTCACTTATATAGCATGAAAGAGTGCATTTAATCTAAATAGCACAAAGTACAACACATCTTTGAACCAAAATACATGAAGAAAGAGGCTCTAAATGGCCTCCCGAGTCCAAAAATAAGCATACTACTTATGAGTGAAGTCTGGAGTCTAGGCTCTACAATCTGATCATATGGTACTAGTGTTTTGCCATTGTTGAACTCCTTTGTCATGATTGTACCCTTCACTGAAGCCATGGAAACACTAGGGTCATGATAGAGAAGTTCAAAAATCAATGAAACTAACATAAAGGTACATATATAGCTGGATGCTCTTGATTAAACGCCAATTCCATAGCCTCATACATGATAGAGTCTAGTGGAAATGTTATAATCCTACCACCTTTGAAATTCTGAAAATTGTTAAGTTTGTTGAATTTTGAATGGGATCTAAAATTCTACCTATTGATCACTGAAATGTACTTGAAGATTTAATGACTCCATGCCTGAGGATATGTCAGATGGATCATGTACCATCAGAGTTCATATATCATCAGAGCTTTTAAGCTTTATCTTCTTCTTCTATATTGTACTGAGATTCCGTAGGCCTTGTGGGGATGTTGTAAAGTGATGCTAGTGTGATGAATTGAGTCATGTAACAAGCCTAGGTAACTTGGGACATTTTCATCAAGTGAGTTTACTCTGGAAGGTTTTTTTTTCTATTTGGTTAATTATTGGTACTTTTAGCACTTAATAATTAATCGAGTTTTTTCCTCCAAGCAATAACCCCAAAGCTGGAGTACGGCTTGATGGCAAGGCCTTGGGTGAATCCTAGTGTCTAGCATCTTTGTATATTACCATACTAGATCACTCGTAAAGTTTCACAGAATTTGATTAGGTCTATGGGTCATTTTTTAATTTTTTTAAATTTTCCACAAGGCGGAAATTTTAATAAATTCTAATTGCAAAATGTAATAAGTGATGTCTACAGGAGTTGTATGGGGTATGTGTGCCCAAAATTACACCTCTCACCCTCAAATTCTATTAAGTAACACTTTGAAGGGTAAAAAATGTTGATTTGGAGTAGCATCGGATGTGCTCTAAGCCTCAAATTTTGCAGGGAGGCTTGGGCACATGCATTCCAAAGAACCCAGCAACCATTTTGGGAAATTCCACCCAGAGACGATTATATAAAAATAATTAATATTTTTAATGGGGTTCCTAAGTCTAAACTTAGGAAAATTAAAATATTAATGGGTATTAATCTAATTGTGGGTGAATCTTCTAGATAAAGACAGAGATCAAGTCAAAACACTCTGAGCCTTTGACTAAGAGTTAATCTAGACCGTTGGTTGTCCAACAGGAAGATATAAGAAGAGGCTTGAGGGTCATTTGGAAATACACCAAGAGAGATAAAGAAATTGATTTTATGAAGTGAAAAATTCTGAGGAGAAAAAATCAATTGAGGAGACTTCTTGCAGTAGAGGGGCAGTGAGAATTCGGAAGAAGGAAGTTCCAGAGAGTACGAGGCAGAGGGAGGAAAAAAAGACGTCCAGAGAAAGGCTAACGCTCGCCCACGAAGTGCTGACGCAGAGGCAACGTGGTCCTTGAGGGGAAGTCGAGTTTCTTGCTAAGGTTAGTCGAATTTCAGTTGTCGAGAACCGGGGTGTGAGTCCAGAAGGCAGAAGATCGATTTTCTCAACCAGCAGAGGATCTAGAAGAAGAGCAGCATAATAACCAGTAGGGGTGACGCAAAAACTGATGGGAGAGACACAGTTCTACGTAGAGGCTACACAGAGCCTCCAGGTCAGCAGGATCAGTCACTACTTCTCCTAGCGACAGGGTGAGATCATTTCACCAATATTTTGTCCAGTATTCTCTCTGTATCGAGTTGCTAGTTGAGCATCCTAGAATTGTACTCAGATTTTCTTCTACATAATAATAAAACCCTCAGAGTTGTTGCACCGGTTTCCCACATTGGGTTTTTCTGGGAACATTTGTCCAAAAATAACGGGGTCCTATGTGTTTGTATTTCTTTGCTCAGTTTCTATGTTTCAGAATCATAATTAATTTGGTGTAGGTTGCTTTAGTAATTTACTTCAATATTTCAAGAAGAAATCTGAAATAAGTTTGTAATGTAATTTACGATCTAGGTGAAGTAGATCCAGTTGGTTGCAGTAGGATTCCTGAGATTGTTAGATCTAGGAATTTTCACATGGTATCAGAGTTGTTGATGTGAAACAGGGAAGAGCACATCTAGCACTGAAGCAAGGGCCAACTTGTTGCACATGCAGCAACTCGAATCCCCTGAGGGATTGCACAGTTCTGGACGGGAGGGCTATATTTTCATGGGTGTCTCACTCTGAATGAGCCAACAGAAAGGTAAGACTGTCGGATCGAGAAGTTGCCAAGGCAAAGGGAACCACACCGAGCATCAGTGCAGAGCTAGAGGGACGCAGTTTTCTGCAAGCTAAGTGCTAGGCAGAAAAGTCGTGGGAAGAAGCAGATTGCATAGTGAGAGAATACTTCCTCAGTGATTTCTTGCCGAGGAAATCAATATTTCATATTTGTTGAGCAACAGAGGAGCAACAGACTTACCAGCTCCATCGAGGAGTGCATAAGCCAGCCTAAGAGCTACATAGTAGGGAGAAAGAGGGAGTTGTTCGATAGTTTTCGAAAGATATGGAAACTAGTGGCTTGAGGGATCAGGATAGGTTGGACAGAGCTTCCAACTACATCATCTAGAAGGCTAGAATGTATTTCCTTCTAGATGAGCATGCCCTCAAGACATATGTTGATAGTGTGGTAGTTGTCCCTGCGGATGCAGACCCACTAAAGAAGTACAAAGCTGAGATGCCTTGGCCACATTGTATCAAGGATCTTCCGAGAAGCAGAAGATGTACTTGGAACAAAAGTTGAGATCTGCGCAGATGCAGAAGGGAGAACATGTGGATCCATTCCTCACGAAGCTAAAGGAGACACATGATGAGTTGTCGATTGCGGGGCATACACCTCAGAATTTGGAGTCAGTGAGACAGGCTCTAAATTCTGTCTTGGATGAATGGCAAGTCTTTGTCTAGAGTATCCTAGGCAGAGCAGCATTACCAACTTAGGATGAGATGTGGGCAGCTCTAAAACAAGAAGAGCTGAGGAGAGAATTGGTCAAGGTTAAACTTGATGGAAGCAACAACAGCAGTGGGTCGAAGCCCAAAGTAGAGGAGGAGGATAACGCATCCCTTGCATCGAAGGGACAACAGGGGCAACAAAGACGAAAGGACGTCTCCAAGGTGAAGTGTTTCAGATGTGGCGAGATGGGCCACTATGCATCCTAGTGTCCTTTGAAGAAAAAGGACAAGGATGAGAAGCACAATCCTAAGGTTGCAGCCACAAAGATCGAACGGGAAGAGGAGTTTGCCATGACAGCCAAGATACCTCCAGGAGGGAGGTGGGCTGATATAGAACTGTAGTACGATAGAGCTACAGATGGGCAAGATCCTTAAGGAGCCCACCTCTTGGATCATCACCTTGCTACCGGAGCCCATGATCAGTAGTAGCGGGATGGAGGAGTTTTCAATTGGTGCCATGGATTGTTGATTCGATAGATGCAGTAGTTAGTAGCGCTAAAACGTGAACAACACAAAGCAGAGAGGCAGCAGTACGTGGAGGCACAGTGCAGAGCTTCAGTGGCGTAGTGGCTTTAGAAGACAGCGTGGGACTAGCAGCAGCCACGCTTTCAACACCGAGGTGTATCCACTAGATACTTGTCTAGTCTTCGGTGTTTTCAGTTGCTTCTCTCAGCAACTGAGTTGCAATACGGATGCAGTGTTAGCGGTGGTAGTGCTAGCAACATAGCAAATGCAGCATTTGAGAGGCAGTTGTAGTACAAATGTAGGATTGACAGTGGCAGCGTCAAAGGCAACAGTACAGTAGCAGCAAAAGCGCAGTAGTTGGTGGATAGCATGTCAGACATCAGCAACACATAGGACGATGCTTCAGAGTCAGAGCAGTATGCAACAGCGGTATATTGCTACAGCACAATCCTCACTAAGAGGGAATGTTGATTTGGGGTAGCATCGGATGTGCTCTAAGCCTAAAATTTTGCCGGGAAGCTTGGGCACATGTATTCCAAAGAACCCAGAAACCATTTTGGGAAATTTCATCCAGAGACGATTATATTAAAATAATTAATATTCTTAATGGGGTTCCTGAGTCGAAACTTAGGAAAATTAAAATATTAATGGGTATTAATCTAATTGCGGGTGAATCTTCTAGATAAAGACAGAGATCAAGTCAAAATGATCTGAGCCTTTGATTAAGAGTTAATCTAGGCTGTTGGTTGTCCAACAGGAAGATATAACAAGGGGCTTGAGGGTCATTCGGAAATACACCAAGAAAAATCAGGAAATCGATTTTCTGAAGTGAGAAGTTCTCAAGAGGAAAAACGATTGAAGAGATTTCTTGCAGCAGAGGAGCACTAAGAATTCGAAAGAAGTTCCGGAGAGTACGAGGCAGAGGGAGGACAAAAAGATGTCTACAGAAAGCCTGGCGCTGGCCCACAGAGTGCTGATGCAAAGGCAGCAATGTCCTTGAGGGGAAGTCAAGTTTCCTGCTAAGGGAAGTCGAATTTCAGTTGCCAAGAGCCGGGATGTGAGTCCGGGAGGCAAAAGATCGATTTTCTTAGCCAGCAGAGGATCCAGAAGAAGGGCAGCGTAATACCCAGTTCAGCAGGATCAGTGATTGATTCTCCCAGTGACAGGGTGAGATCATTTCACCAATCTTTTGTCCAGTATTCTCTCTGTATTGAATTTCCAGTTGAGCATTCTAGAATTGTACTCAGATTTTCTCCTACATAATAATAAAACCCTCAGAGTTGCTACGCTGGTTTTCCCACATTCGGTTTTTCCGGGGACAGTTGTCCAAAAATAACGGTGTCCTATGTGTTTGTATTTCCTTGCTCAGTTTCTATGTTTCAGAATCATAATTAATTTGGTGTAGGTTGCTTTAGTAATTTACTTCAATATTTCAAGAAGAAATCTGAAATAAGTTTGTAATGTAATTTACGATCTAGGTGAAGTAGATTTAGCTGGTTGCAGTAGGATTCCTGAGATTGTTAGATCTAGGAATTTTCACATGGTATCAAAGTTGTTGATGTGAAACAGGGAAGAGCACATCTAGCACTGAAGCAAGGGCCAACTTGCTGCAGCAAGCAATAGTTCGAATCCCCTGAGGGATTGCACAGTTCTAGCCAGGAGTGTTATATTTTCGTGGGTGTCTCTCTCTGAGTGAGCCAACAGAGAGGTAACACTATCGAATCGAGAATTTGCCTAGGCATAGGGAACCACCTAGAGCATCAGCGCAGAGCTAGAGGGATGCAATTTTCTGCAAGCTAAGTGTTGGGCATGTTGACTGTTGGAGTAGCACCTGACGATTATTTGACGACTCCATGCCCAAGGATGATCCAGAGGACACTTGTACCATCAGATGTCATCAGTCAACAGAGTTTTTTAACTCTCCTTCTATCTTCTCATCATCTTTCTTCTTTGTACCCAGATTCCACACCCTGCGGGGAATTGTAATAAGGGATGCTAGTATGATGATTTTCTTGAATTTGTAACAGGCCTAGGATGTGGGACTCGATCAGCAAACGAGTACACCTTGGAGTGTTTTTTTTATTCAGTTAATTATCCCTTCTTTTTTAGAGGCGGATAATTCTCTGGATTTTTTCACTCATTTTTACCCCAAAGCCGAGGTGACGGTTT